>MJUU01018873.1:77197-130368 GCA_002080025.1 Modiolus philippinarum
GATATTGATGTTGCGACTTCAAAACCGGTGTTGAAAATTGTTAGTTGACCACCATTTTCAAAATGGCCACCAAAAAAGGCGGGAAAATTTTACATTGTCCAATTTCTATGACATTTGGTTTCCAAATTGGTCTTGATGTTGCAACTACAAAACTGATGTTAAAAATTGTTCGTTGACCGCCATTTTTAAAATGGCCGCCAAAAAAGGTGGGAAAATTCAACATTGTCCAATTTCAATGAAATTTGATTTCCAAGTAGATATTGATGTTGGGACTTCAAAACTGATGTTGAAAATTGTTTTTTGACTGCCATTTACAAAATGACGTCTCAGCTTCAAAACTGGTTTGAAAGTGGTCCTTAGCAAGAAGGTTTTTTGTCAAAACAGCCCATCAAAGAAATATAGTAAAACATGATCAGACTTTAAAAACAGTTCAAAATATTGAAGGTGTTTGAGCTACGAAAGTTTGAGAAACTAAAGATCAACTGTATAACTTGCAATGTTACCTTGATTGTGGCAACTGAAAGCCAGGTGAGCGATACAGGCTCCTGGGAGCCTCTGGTTTCCTGATTGTAAATGACCATTCTGGTTTTTGGTGTTCATACTGAACACCTTAGCTATCGGTTCAGCTTGAATTGGATAAAAATAGATTACATGCATGACAGGAAACTTTTACTGCTGATAACCTCTAGCTTTACCCATCATTGAATTGCAACTCTACAAACTAGTTTCTAAACCCTGAAGGTAAACTGATTCATACTGAACACATCTTAAAAAACAACCCACAATCTCAGCTGACCAGTTTCATAACCTACCAAAATTCTATCAAAATGATTAAATAACTTCAAAGTGATTAGTTGATTGATACAGAAAGATAACTTGACAAGGTAAAAAAGTTTGCTTATAAATTGTAAATAACTTGGTAAATTACTGAATAATATAGTCATGCAGTTTCAACATTTTTTTGTCGAAATATTTTTGCAGAGGATATCCCAATGTTTCAGACAAAAACGGCCACTCTTTACGTACGTTTTTAAAATGCATGCAATTTCATCCTAGTGAACATGAACGATTATCCACACTTCTCGTAAGCGCAACTCCTCTTAAACCACTGGAAGGATTTTGATGAAACTTTACACAAAGGAAGGACACTATATGGAGATGTGCATGACGGAATTTAATTATTGTCCGAAACCAGGAAGGGGAGATAATTTGACTTTGACTTTTCGTTGATTCCCTATGTAAGGGTTACCTCGTAAGCGCAACTCCTCGTAAACCACCTGAAGGATTTTAATGAAACTTAATACAAAGGAAGGACACTATATGGAGATGTGCATGAAGGAATATAATTATTGTCTGAAACCAGGAAGGGGAGATAATTTGACTTTGACTTTTCGTTGATTCCCTATGTATGGGTTACTCTTAAGCGCAACTTCTCTTAAACCACATGAAGGATTTTGATAAAACTTTACACAAAGGAAGGACACTGTATGGAGATGTGTATGAAGGAATATGATTATTGTCCAAAATCAGGAAGGGGAGATAATTTGACTTTGACTTTTCGTTGATTCCCTATGTATGGGTTACCTCGTAAGCGCAACTCCTCTTAAACCACATGAAGGATTTTTATGAAACTCTACACAAAGGAAGAACACTATATGTAGATATGCATGAAGGAATATGATTATTGTTTGAAATCAGGAAGGGGAGATAATTCGACTTTGACTTTCGTTGATTTCTCCTGCAATTATCTTTTTTTTCCAAGAAAAATGTTTAAGCATAGATATTATGAAGTCAAACTGTTGGAAAGACACACTTTTTTCATTGTAATCCTCTTGAAAAGTTGTTTTCAAAGTGTTGTAATGGAATTGCTCTGATGCTTATGATTTTTGTGTAAAATGTTAAATAGGCTAAAAAAAAGGTGAATTTCATATTTGTCTGATTTAAACAGAGTATTTTCTTTGGAATCCTTGTGAAAAGTTCTTTCTTGTTTAGGAAGTTGTCATACTCCTAACAAATCTCGATAGGCCTAAAAAAATAAATTGTGTGTTTGGGGTAACATGGTATTCAAAGTAAGGTAGGGTAGATAGGAAATTTTTTTTTTAAATATTTTTTTACATTGTAGTAATGGGTTATCATTTCTGACTTTAATGGTGCTTGTTGTAAAATAGGCCAAAAAAGTTAGGATAGGCATAAAATTTTAGGTAGGGTCGGGTTATACTACACACAACTTTTTTTTAGGCCCTATCATAATTTGACTACAGTGGTATGCCTAACTTTGAAATTGGACATAAATTTGAGGTGAATTTTTTTACTTAACACATACGAACACTATCAGCTCTTATAGAGCTTTTATTACTACTAAGTGCTGGGTGTTTAGCAGAAAAAGAAGTATTGTTTGGTTTGTCCCTACAAGGATCAAATAGTGATCTCCTTTTAGTGTAGAGAGCACACCTAATCATAACACTTTTGAGACATATTTTTTACTTTAAGAAATGTTTCAAAAATCAATTGGCATGAAAAACCTGTTGGTACATGTAAATGAAAATACAAGAAGATTATTTGAGCTGAACTTTTGTAATGAGTTATAGAATAGGATTCATAACAAATACAGTACACTTTATATTGTTTATCCATTTCAGATTCCAGGAGTTGATGAAGAAGAATCGGTCAGGATATTTGTTGAATTTGATAAAGTAGATGCTGCAATAAAAGGTATTAAGCAATGTGTACCATGCACAGAACACTGTAAGGAAATGATTTCACAATATTATTGTCAGTGTAAACATCAGGTGCATTGACATGAAAAAAATAATCACCATAACAATGCATATAAAATCTGTTTATAGATATGAAAATCTAAGTATAACTAATCGACCATGATAAAAATCAATTATAATGACACTAGTGCTGAAAAATGCAATGGATTAAACTTGTTCTGGAACTCTTTTAATCCTGTGTTGTTTGGCACTCTTGACATTATTATTACAAAAAATGTATTGATATTCTTATGGTCAGTAAGTTACACTATAAAATGATGACTTTGTCAGAAACTTAAAATTTTGAAAGCTATTTTATGTTCAGTGTTAATTTTTGGTGACCTCAGCTGGATGCAAAAGGTATGGTTTGTCTCACCTGAGACAAAAGTTGTGGAAAGCGAGACATACTATGTCAAAGGATTTCACATGGCTTATACTGCTCATGAGATAAATGGGACCCATATTGTTGTAACCTTTTGGTAGTTTGTCAAGAAATTTGGCAAAGCTCTGGCTGTGCCCAAGCTATAAGGGATCAAAGGGCCAAAATTACAATTTTTCAAAACAAATCAAATCTTAATTTTTCATTAAGGATTTCAAAGGGATTTTTATACCCCCGCTCCAAAGGAGGGGGGATATACTGTTTTACCTCTGTCCGTCCCTCTGTCATTCCGTCCGTCCCTCTGGCCGTCCCTCACACATATTTTCGTCTCATTTTTCTCAGCAACTACACATGACAGTAACTTGATATTTAGTATGATGCATCAGTATTGGGTCCTATACTGCACCTTCTCTTTTTGGCCATATCGGATCACCACTTCCTGTTTACCTACTTTGTGCTTTTTTTACTTTTATTTTCAAAATTGTGGTTTTTTCGTCGCATTTTTCTCAGCAACTACACATGACAGCCACTTGATATTTGGTATGGTACATCAGTATGGGGTCCTATACTGCAACTCCTTTTTTGACCATATTTGATCACTACTTCCTGTTTACCGACTTTATGCCTTTTTATGCTCTCGTCTAATGACGGACGAATTATGCTATACCGATGTCTGATTGTCCGTCTGTCCGTCCGTCCGTCCATCCGTCTGTCTGTCCGTCTGTTTCATATGTCGCGCTCTAATTTGACAACCCTTTGGCTAATTCACTTCAACCTTTGTAGAGGTATTGGATATGATGGCCTCACGATCTGTATACTTTTTCGTGAAATTTCGATTTTTCTTGCAAGAGTTATGGGACTTTATTCATCAATTTTAAGGCAATTTTTTACATGTCGCGCTCTAACTTGGACAACCCTTTGGACAATTCACTTCAACCTTTGTAGAGGTATTGGATATGATGGCATCACGATCTGTATACTTTTTCGTGAAATTTCGATTTTTCTTGCAAGAGTTATGGGACTTTATTTGTTAATTTTAAGGCAATTTTTTACACGTCACGCTCTAACTTGACAACCCTTTGGCCAATTCACTTCAAACTTTGTAGAGGTATTGGATGTAATGACCTCACGATCTGTATTCCTTTTTGGTGAAATTTCGATTTTTCTTGCAATAGTTATGGGACTTTGTTTTCAATTTTAAGGCAATATTTTACATGTTGCGCTCTAACTGATATTTAAAGTACTTTGATCAGCTCACTTTAAACTTTGCAGATTAATTTCTTAAAGAGAAATCAAGCTTAATTAGGCAGTTACAGGTGCCTCTGAACTGAGAACCCCTTACCTAAATCACTTAAAAGTTTTGAAGGGTGACGACGGGTGTATCATGCGACTTGGTGCAGCAGTTTATTTACTTACGTTTACAGAATTGTGACTTTTTTGTCGCATTTTTCTCAGCAACTACACATGACAGCCACTTGAAATTTGGTATTTTGCTTCAGTACGGAGTCCTATACTGCACCTCCCCTTTTTGGCCATATCGAATAACCACTTCCTGTTTACCAACTTTGTGCCTTTTAATTGTCATTTTCCAAATTGTTACTTTTTCGTCACATTTTTCTAAGGAATTGCACACGACAGCTACTTCATACTTGGTGTGGAGCTTCTGTGAAGGGTACTATACTGAATCTCCCTTTTTCAGCCATATTGCTATACTACTTTCTGTTGTAATGTGTTCACACCTATATTGAGTCCACACACACTTAATTTGGCACTAACCATATTGATTCCGGGTTCAATGGGCGGGGTTATAACTGGCTGCCATTTGGCGACAGCTCTTGTTTCATTTGGATTTCTCTTGTTATAAGCTTTCAGAAGTATGCCAATTAATTTTGCATAGCTTTTACCTTTTCAAAACAGTAATCGATAAAAAGGCCTTTTTTTATGTCCCTATTTTGTGTCCAGCTCATTACTGTGTCAATCTTCTTATTTTGTCAGTTTAGAAGGGCCCCACATTGAGATGCGGGTGCCCTATAAATTTCACTTTGTCCGTCTGTCCGTCCATGTGTACGTCCGTCTGTCCATCAATTTTTTCGTCAAAGATTTCTTGGCTTTTATATGTTGGAATGATTTGAAATTTGGTCTGAAGCTTGGAAATGATGAGCAATTTTCAAGTTTGTCGGACGTCTACTTCCTGTTTGCCGATACTTTGATTTTTTACTTTAAACCAAATTTTCCGTCAAAGATTTCTTGGCTTCTACTGAAGGGAATGATTCTAAAAAGGGAATGATTCTAAATTTGGTCTGAAGCTTGGAAATGATGAGTTGTACTGTGTAAGCAAGTTTCAAGTTTGTCAGGGGCCCACTTCCTGTTTGCCAATACTTTTAATTTTTACTAAAGACCAAATTTTCGTCACAGATTTCTTGGCATCAACTGAAGGGAATGATTTGAAATTTGGTCTGAAGCTTGAAAATTGTGATTTGTATTGTGTAAGCAATTTTCAAGTTTGTCAGACATTCACTTCCTGTTTGCCGATACTTTGACTTTTTACTAGAAACCAAATTTTCCTTCAAAGATTTCTTGGCTTCTACTGAAGGGAATGATTTGATATTAAGTCTGAAGCTTTGAAATGATGAGTTGTATTGTGTTAGCAATTTTCAAGTTTGTCGGTTGTCTACTTCCTGTTTGCTGATACTTTGAATTATTACTCAAAACTTAACTTCCGTCACAGATTTCTTTGCTTCTACTGGAGGGAATGATTTGAAATTTGGTCTGAAGCTTTGATGTGATGAGTTGTATTGTGTAAGTGGTTTTCAAATTTGTTGAACATCCACTTCCTGTTGCTGTTACTTTGACTTTTTTCTATAAACCAAATTATTTATCAGAGATTTTTTTACTGGTATCAGCTTGATTTGATATTTATCTGAAGCTAAGAAATGACAGGGTTTTGGTAAAACTTCAAGAAATCACAGTATCCAGCAAATTACTGCATCAACACATTTGTATGTCAAACAGAATGTGAATCCATGCTTACCTCAATTTTACTTTTGCCCGGAGTGTCAGGATCGAAATTGCAGGGCCCTTCCGACAACGCCAGTTTCGACATGCTCTAGTTACTGTGTCAGTTCTACCCTTTACCAGATTCTTTTTAAATTAAACTTGTTCAAATTTCAGTGGTTGACATGCTGTGGTTGTTTCATACTCTGTATATTGACATGTCAAAATTACCTGAATTATATTTTGATTAATAAGCAACCTTGTATTTTCTGTTTTCAGCTGTTATTGATTTAAATGGCAGATTTTTTGGAGGAAGAACTGTTAAAGCTTGTTTTTATAATCTAGATAAATTTAGACGATTAGACTTAGCTGATGAAATAGAATGAGATATACATCCAACTTACTGTTATACTGAAGATGACTTTTTGTTATTTTCTATAGTGGTGGAAGCTTTGACTACAATGTTGTATAGCATCCCACTTACATTGGAATTGAACTTCAGGACATTTCTCCATTCATACACATTTTATTACAAACTGTGTTATATGTGGAATGAGAGAATGCTAAATATTATTGATTGTGCTCACCGTGGAATATTACAGCTGTGGATAAATTGGAATATATTGAGAAAAAAAAATAAAATAAAATAAATGAATTAAATTTAACTCTGTGTCAAATGTGTATTTGTCAAACATTCACAAAAATTGCCAATTTGATGTTTCTTGCCGTCTAGTAACAGAGACATAATGACAATTTGTTTGTTTGACCACTTAGTTTGAAACCCCATTTGATAATGTAAGTTTGCTGATGTCATAAGAGCTGTTTTAGAATTAAATGAATTTCTGTGAAGTTGGCAGCCATGTTTGAAGATGGACTAATAGGAAACAAACATTTTTTTCCAGAAAGCTTACAGTAGTTTTCAGGGACGATTCAAACCTGTTCTTTCCATAGATACCTAGGTTTGTTTTGGAAACATACCAAATTGAGCCATCTTTTTTTAAAGCGCCTTGAATACATCATGTCAGTATTTGGTTTTTTTCAATTTGTTTAATTAGTTTTAGCAATTCAGTCATGTTGCATATGTTATATTCTCTGCTTTGCTATGAATGTATAGACAAATAACAAATAGATAAGCAGAGGACTGGAAAGGAGAGGTATGGTACGAATTGCCATAGTAATGCTTCAGAACACTGGAAAGGAGAGGTATGGTACGAATCGCCATGGTAACGCTTCGGAACACTGGAAAGGAGAGGTATGATGTAAATTGCCATAGTAAAGCTTCAGAACACTGGAAAGGTGAGGTATGGTACGAATCACCATTGTAACGCTTCGGAACACTGGAAAGGAGAGGTATGGTGTGAATCCCCATAGTAACGCTTCAGAACACTGGAAAGGAGAGGTATGGTAAGAATCACCATGGTAACGCTTCGGAACACTGGAAAGGAGAGGTATGGTGTGAATTGCCATAGTAATGCTTCAGAACACTTGAAAGGAGAGGTATGGGAAGTATCGCCATAGTAACACTTCAGAACACTGGAAAGGAGAGTTATGGTACGAATCGCCATGGTAACGCTGCGGAACACTGGAAAGGAGGGGTATGGTGTGAATTGCCATAGTAATGCTTCAGAACACTGGAAAGGAGAGGTATGGTAAGAATCGCCATGGTAACGCTTCGGAACACTGGAAAGGAGAGGTATGGTGTGAATCGCCAGAGTAACGCTTCAGAACACTGGAAAGGAGAGGTATGGTACGAATCGCAATGGTAACGCCTCAGAACACTGGAAAGGAGAGGTATGTTGTGAATCATCATAGTAACGCTTCAGAACACTGGAAAGGAGAGGTATGGTAAGAATTGCCATGGTTATGCTTCGGAACACTGGAAAGGAGAGGTATGGTGTGAATCGCCATAGTAATGCTTCAGAACACTGGAAAGGAGAGGTATGGTAAGAATCGCTGTGGTAACGCTTCAGAACACATCAAATCATTAAGCTCTACATACACATGACAAGAAACCTTTGAAAAAAATCTAAAATGACTACAATGGAAAGAACCAAGTTTTTGAAAAATAGGAAGAAGATGAGTTATGGACCTGAAAAGGGGAGACACAGTACATTTTACCCAAACATTAAATCATTACTATATACACGTGACAAGAAATATTTGACAAAATATTTCAATATATGACTACAATGGAAAACTAGAAAACCTGTCAGCGAATCTCACTGATATATACCCCTGCTTTATTGTTGTTCTTTATCTTGAAGTCACAGAAAGTTCAAGACGGCTTTAGCATTGGTTTGAGGGGAATTCATTACTAAATGTCTAGCAACACTACATCCATATAGTTTAAAAGACTATTCCCACTTACTGACTTGTTTTATATCAACCATATTGGTATGTATGATACATTTTGGGATTACAACTGCAATGCATGCTTCGAATGCTGTATGTGACCTATATTTCACACATGAGCGAGTAAGTTAGGTAGAATGGTTCAAGTTTACAAGTCCCAACATCAAGCAAATTAGTATGCACAATGCTTTTTGGGATGACAACTACTAAGCATTGTTTGGATGCAGTTTGTTCATGCTTACCAGTACTGACATGTCCAACATTAATCATGTTGGTATGTATGATGCATTTTTGGATGACAACTGCAATGCATGCTTCTGATGTTGTCTGTGACCTACATGAAGGGCATGAGTCACGTTCACTTGGTTAGGCAGAATGGTTCAAGTCCATTCCCTCTTACTGATATGCCCTACATCAACCCTTCATTGTTAACATGGATATGTATGATGCATTTAGGGATGACAACTGCAATGCATGCTTTGGATGCTGTCTGTGACCTACATTTTACATACGTGTGACTTCTTATGGTAGAATAGTTAAAGAGTCCATACTTTTGTTGCAGTCTGTGACATTCATTTAATACATGAATGAATCTTTCAAGATTATAGTCAATTCCTGTTGACTGACATGTTTAACATGTGACAATGCTTTTCAATGAGGTGAGCTTAGCAGGCTGTGGCTGCTTTCTGTGTTTAAATTTAATCTTAAAATTTTTAAAGGGTTTTCATACTGGGCTTGCTAAAGTCGTTATATTTTTGTCTACAAATCTGTCAAAAACTGCCAATTTGATTTGCCACTTGGTTTGGTCATTCCAAAGCAGAATATGAACCTATGAAGACGATTTGTAAGTGAACATTATGTGTTTTGTGAAACACTTATGCAGTTAAGAAGAAACCTTTAGCATTAAAGTAGTGTATGTGCTTCTGAAGTATTAATATTGATTGATTGATTGATTGATGTTTTACGCCAACTTCAGCAAGTATTAATAAGAAATATTTATAAATTCTGGTATCAACTGACAAATTAAATATAGTGTCTAACATTGTTTCTAGTTTATTATGTATTTTCTCAAATCAAGATTTTAAAGTTCGAAGTTTACCGAGAAAATTTAACTAGATTTCTATCAAGATTTGAGAAATTATCATAATAAACAGGACAACAATGTTAGGGATTGTTTCTCTAAGTTAATTCTACTGAATTTATTTGAAGTAAAGTGATCTCTGTAGTCTCCATTCTCAAATATGCCACCATTTGTTGCTACCATCATTGCTATGTGTGTTATTGCGCCATTCATTAAAAGGGATATTCAGTGAAATACTTTTAATAAAATATTACAAGTATTGTCATATTGCAAGTAAATTGATTAATCTTATTAGTCATATAAATGCAAAAAGCATTTGGCAAGACAATGATGCAGGTTTTAATCTCATCAACATCTTGTTGCACTACTTGCAGAAACTGACAAGAGACATTTACATGATTGACCAACAGCCAACTGAGAACAAATCAACACACATGTTAGTAATTGTTTCGATAATTAATTGATAAGGAGGTGTTTAAATTTGCTAGAAATTAGAGAAATTGCAATAATGCACCAATGAAATTCAAAACAGGAATTACTTTCAATCTAAATTATATACCAAATGCTTAAAGTTTAAAATGAAGAAACTTAACTGAACAGTGAATAACATAAGAGATCTTTTTATTTCAATACAAATTCTGCAGGTATCAGGAAAAATTTTCTCATGACAAGTTTATTGTTTGTATATATAAAATAAACTTTTCCACTTTTGTTAAAATAGCCTAGTTGCGGTATTGCCTTTGTAATTTGTAACCAGCTCTTTGATATCTAAAGCAAACAGATTTTGATAAATTAACCGTCTTTGTCTTGCTGACATATATAAAAACAGTCAATCATGCATTACAAAAAAAGAAGAAACAATCAATCATCACAAAAAAAAACAAACCTTTTTCCTTATTTAATACATATAAAACTATAATGTAAAAATTTACCGACTTCAAATCTCATTCATTAGGCATGTCTGTACCAAAAGTCATGTGCCATGTTTTTATTATCCCCACTTCAGGTTAAAGATTGCATTAAGGCTCAGCTCGAGAAACAACATGTGGCACATCAATCATCTTTAGTAAGTGGATGCGTCTTGGAGAATGATGCTGCTTCAGATGATAATTGGGTCAATCTGACCATACATTTTATGCCTCAATGACTCCAGTTAAAGTTTGTGTTAAGGACTACATGTGGTACATCAATCATCTTTGGTCAGTTGATGTGTCTTGGAGAGTGATGCTTCTTGGGATGATAATTGGGTCACTCTGACCTACATTTTATGCTTCAATGACTTCAGTTAAAGTTAGCATTTAGGTTCATATATGAGAAACTAAATGTGGCACATCAATCATCTTTGGTCAGTGGATGGGTCTTAGAAGTGATGCTGCTTCAGATGATAATTGGGTCACTCTGACCTACATTATATGCTTCAATGACACCGGTTAAAGTTTGCGTTTAGGTTCATTTCTGAGAAATTATTTGTGGCACATTAATAATCTTTAGACAGTGGATGGGTTGTGGAGAGTGATGCTGCTTCAGATGATAATTGGGTCACTCTGGCATTCATTTTATGCTTCAATGACTCAGATTAAAGTTTGCATTAAGGTTCATATCTGAGAAACTGCATGTGGTACATCAATCATCTTTGGTCAGTGGATGCATCTTGGAGAGTGATGCTACTTCAGATGATAATTGGGTCACTCTGACCTACATTTTATGCTTCATTGACTCAGATTAAAATTTGCATTAAGTTTCATATCTGAGAAACTACATGAGGCACATCAATCATCTTTAGTCAGTGGATGGGTCTTTCTTCCTGTCATCATTAGCCAAGTTTCACTTGGTTGTTGGTTGTGACATTTATTTCTGGAGATACCATGCAGAAACTGAAAAAAAATGTCAAATTTTTCTTCTATTATAAGAAATTGTGACCTTGACCTTTGTCCCATAAACCACAAAATCGACATGTCTCTTGTGTGCCATGTCTGTACCAAGTTTCATTCAGAGATATTCAGATGTGACATGTGGTTCTCGAGATATTGTGCTGAAACTGTCAAAAAAAGTTGAATTTTGTTCCATTTTTTGAATTTGTGACATCGACAATTTTTCCATAAACTGAAAAATTAGTAGGTTACATCTCTCATCATTAGTTATGTCTGTACCAAATTTCATTTAGATGTGACATGTTGTTGTTGAGATATTTATGTTGAAACTGAAAAAGTAGTAGTTGTGACCTTGACCTTTGTCACATAAACCTTAAAATCTATAGGGCTCCTCCCCTCATCATTAGTTATGTCTGCGCCATGTTTCATTTAGATGTGTCGTGTGCTTCTGGAGATACAGTGCGGAAACAAATTAAACGTCAAATTTTTGTTCTATTTTTAGAAGTTGTGACTTTGACCTTTGTCACATAAACCTCTTAATTTTGTTTTTTTCTGATTATCATTGGACATTGTCATTATATAACAAAACAGGAATTCTTTATATATAGTGCAGGCGACACATGTGTTCCGCGGAACACCCATGCATTTTTTTTAAATTAAAAAAATATGTATCTGATATTTAACTTTATACATTCTTGTATTATTATTTTTTTTAAAGACAGTCACACACCAAGGTCAAGGTCATGATGTTTTTATTCTGGTACCGTATGAAAGGTCTTATCACAAAGAATACACATCCATGCAAAATATGAAAAAAGCCATATCACTTGCCATTCAAAAGATATAGTCCATATTAATGTTTTTGGCAAACAGATCTTGACAGACATAACAACAAGAGGCTCTCAAGAGCCTGTATCTCTCACCTGGCTCCTATACAGCACTTTATTCCCCGATGACAGCCCATCTTTGGTGATGTATGAACATAAGAATCAAAAATTTTTTAAAATTTTATTTTAAATTATTCAAGCGGTTTCAGAGAAGATTTTTTAATGCAACTTCCATAGGGGCCTATTTTAATTTACGTCCCATTGGTGGCAGCTATCTAACATAAAAATCACAAACTTTGAAGAGCGTCACCCAAGGACTATCATATTAAAATTTTACTGAAATTGTTCAAGCAGTTTCAGAGGAGAAGATCTTTTTATGCATTTCCCATTATGATCCTACTTTCAACTACTAGTATGTTCCCTGCTGTCAACCATCTTTTATGAGGTATAGGAACATAAAAATCACAAAGTTTGAAGTGGACCATCCAAGGACTATTGTGGTTAAGTTAATTTGGTTCTGATTGGCTCAGTGTTTCAGGTGAAAAGATCTGTGTATCCATTTCAAATTGGGTCAAAACAAAAATTAGCCGCTGGTGGCCATGTTTGAGGATGGATTAGCACCAAAGTAACATATGCTTGGTCAGAATCTCACAGTTTCATTAGAACCAAGTTTGGTTTAAATCTATGCAGCAGTTTTCTAGGAGAAGATCTCTGTATGCAATCCAGAAGTACAATGTTAAATTAAGTTCACAGCTGGCGACCATGTTGGATAACAGACCGGCATCAAAATAACAACACTTGGTCAGCACCTGATAGGCATCATTCATGTCATATTTGATTTGAATCGATACAGCAGTTCTCTAGAAGATCTTTGAGTGAATTTCCCATAGGTAAGTTCACTGCTAGCCATGTTAGATGACAAATCGGCACCAAAGTAACAACACTTGGTCATCATTCATGCTAAGTTTGGTTCAAATCCATTCAGTGGTTTCCAAGAAATAGTCCTTTGTATACATTTTCTCATAGGATCCAATGTTAGAATTAAGTTCTCTGATGGCAGCCATGTTGTATGATGGATCGGCACCAAAGTAACACCACTTGGTCAGCACCTCATAAGCATCATCCATGCCTAGCTTGGTTCAAATCAATTCAGTGGTTCTCAAGAAGAAGTTCTTTAAAGCAAAAGCTCACCCTTGCACACCAGGTGAGCTAAGAACTACATGAACCAGAATCTTTGATTCTACGCAGCCTTAAAAGAGGATAACACTTTTTAGTGGGGTATTTTTGAAGAGCAAGTGCACAATCTGAAAACTAGAGGCTCAGAGACTGAGCCTGTATCGCTCACCTAACAAAATGCTTCTATGCCATACATGACCAAAAATGACGTTTTCTACCAATTGGGTCCAATGTTTAGCTATGTTCTCCATTAGCACCCATGTTTTTCGTCTGATCCTATTAAAAAGTATTTTTTGCAAAGGACCTTTTATACATTAGTTAAATTTGCTTGAATAGTTTCAGGGAAGATGATGAAATTATGGTTTTCGCATCAGACCGGGCTTCAATGTTAAACTATGTTCTGCACTGGAGGCCATGTTTTTTGTCCGATCGAAATGAAATGAGCAATTTTTGTAAAGTACCTACTGTACATCATTCCTGTCAGGTTTGTTTGAATTTGCTACAACAGTTTCCTAGGAGATGATGAAATTGTGATTTTTCCCATAGGGTCCAATGTCAAACCTAAGTTCCGCACTGGTAGCCATGTATTTATTCAGATCAAGACAAAATGAGCAATCTTTGTAAAGGACCTTTAGTACATCATTCCTGTAAAGTTTGGTTGAATTTGCTTCAGTGGTTTCAGAGAAGATGAAAATCAGATTTTCCCATGGTATCCAATGTTAAACTATGTTCCACGCTTGTGGCCATGTTTTTTATAGGATCGGAATGAAATGGGCAACCTTTGTTAAGGACTCCTGTAAAGTTTGGTTCAATTTGCCTTTTCAGAGTAGAATATGAAAATGTGATTTTTCCCATAGGTTCCTATGTTAAAAAATGTTCCGTGCTGGTGGCCATATATGTTTTTTATCGGATTGGAACAAAATGAGCAATCTTTGTACATCATTCCTGTAAAGTTTTGTTGAATTTGCTTCAGTGGTTTCAGAGCAGAAGATGAAAGCCTGATTTTCCCATAGGGTCCTATGTTAAACTTTGTTACGTACTGGCGGCCATGTTTTTTATCGGATCAAAAAATGAGCAATCTTTGTTAAAAACCTTTAGTACATCATTCCTGTAAAGATTGGTTGAATTTGCTTCAATGGTTTCAGAAGAGAATATGAAAATGTGATTTTTCCATAGGGTCCAATGTTAAACCTAAGTTCTGCGCTGGCGGCCATGTTTTTTATCGGATGGGAACAAAATGAGCAATCCTTGTTAGGGACCTTTAGTACATCATTCCTGTATAGTTTTGTTGAATTTGCTTCAGTGGTTTTACATCAGAAGATGAAAATGTGATTCTTCCCATAGGGTCCAATGTCAAACCTAAGTTCCGCACTGGCAGCCATGTATTTATTCAGATCAAAACAAAATGAGCAATCTTTGTAAAGGACCTTTAGTACATCATTCCTGTAAAGTTTGGTTGAATTTGCCTCAGTGGTTTCAGAGGAGAAGATGAAAATCTGATTTTGCCATGGTTTCCAATGTTAAACTTTGTTCCACGCTTGCGGCCATGTTTTTTTAGCTCACCTGGCCAAAGGCCATGTGAGCTTTTGCCGTCACTTGGCGTCCGTCGTCCGTCTGTCCGTCCGTTAACTTTTATTCAAAGATCTTCTCTGAAACTACTGGGCCAGTACTTACCAAACTTGGCCTGAGTCATCACCAGGGTATGCACTTTCAAGTTTGTGATTTTTATGTCCGTAGACCAAACAACATGGCATTTGTTACTAAAAATAGAACATATGGGTAAATTGCTGTTTTTTGCAAATTACAGATATAAAAAATCTGACAGAGGTAAAATGATCAGCATGATGAGATCTATACCCACTGTGCAATTTTGAAGAAAATCTGAAAACCCATCTCGGAGTTATAGCCCCTTTTCCATAAAATTTTTCAAAATTTTTGCATTTTTTATTTTTTATTTCAAAAAGTGTGACAGATAGAGGTCAAGCGTAAATTGCAAAAATGTTCAGCATATCAAGATCTACACACCCTGAAATTTTGAAGAAAATCCGTAAACCCTTGTAGGAGTTATTGCCCTTTTTTCACCAAATTTTTAAAATTTTCGTATTTTTCGTCTTTTATTTCCAAAACTATAGAAGATGAATGTTAAGTGTAAATTGATAAAATGTTTGCCATGTTGTGGCAACTTCAAAACTGGTGATGAAAATTGTTCATTGACTGCCATTTTCAAAATGGCCACCAAAAAAGGCGGGAAAACATTGTCCGATTTCAATGAAATTTGGTTTCCAAATAGGTATTGATGTTGTAACTTCAAAACTGTTTTTAAGAATTGTTCGTTGACCGCCATTTTCAAAATGGCCGCCAAAAAGGCGGGAAAATTCAACATTGTCTTATTTTAATGAAATTAGATTTCTAAATAGGTATTGATGTTGCAATTTTAAAACCGATGTTAAAAATTATTTGTTGACTGCCATTTTCAAAATGGCTGCCAAAACAGGGGGGAAATTTCAACATCTATTCAATGAATTTTTTTGTCCAAATAGATATTGATTTTGCGACTTCAAATACGATGTTGAAAATTGTTGGATGACCACCATTTTCAAAATGATGTCTCGATTTCAAGACTGGTGTTGATAGTGGTCCTTAGCAAGAACGTTTTTTTGTCAAAAAAGCCCAACAAGAAATGCCGCCATGCGCGGTCCCCGCTTATGAATATGCCCGCAGCATCCTCTGGAGCTTGGAGTATGAGTCTTCCTAACAGATTACCCCGAGGGAACCCCGGGATATAGAAATAGGACCTAGTATCTCCGGCTTGCGGGGTGTGACCCCTCCTAAACGGGGACTGACCCCGAGGGTCCCGGGATATAGAAATGGGACCCATTCCGTGGTTGTGCGGGATTAATAAATACACAACCCATCTTTCGGATGGGATGTAAACTCAGGTCCACGTGTTGGAAGAAATGCCACGCTTCCTGCACGTTAAAGGACCCTTGTAGCAAGCTTTTTTGAGTGGTCCGTAGGTGATCGGCTACAAGGCTAAATTCTCCGCCCTTTTCGATTTCACCCTACTTTTCCAGTGGCAGTCAGAATTTCCCGTCCCATGACCCTTCCCATACCCCAAAGTGATTATTTATTAACAAACTTGTTCTCGTCTCGATATAGCTGAAATATTGCTGAGTAGACGTTAAACAATATTCAATCAATCAATCAAATGTAGTAAAACATGATCAGACTTTAAATACTGTTCAAGATATTGGTGGTATTCGAGGTACTAAAGTTTGAGACTGAAGATCAACTGTATAACTTACAATGTTACCATGATTGTGGCAACTGAAAGCCAGGTGAGCAATACAGGCTCCTGAGAGCCTCTAGTTATAGGATCGGAACGAAATGAGCAATCTTTATTAAGGACCTTCCATACATCATTCCTGTAAAGTTTGGTTCAATTTGCTTCAGCCATTTCAGAGGAGAATAATTGACTAGAGGCTCAGAGACTGAGCCTGTATCGCTCACCTGACAAAATGCTTCTATGCCATGCATGACCAAAAATGATAATGTTTTTTACCAATGGGGTAGGGTGTTAAGGTATGTTCTCAATTAGCACCCGTGTGTTTTGTCTGATCCTTTTGAAATGAGTAATTTTTGCAAAGGACCTTCTATATATTTAGTATAATTTACTTTAATTGTTTTGAGAGAAGATGATGAAAAGGGTGGTTTTCTCATACTGAGCTCCAATGTTAAACTATATTCTGCACTTGATTTAATGTTTTTTGTCGGATTGAAATGAAATGTGCAATTTTTGTAAAGTACCTTCAGTCGTCATTCCTGTAAAGTTAGGTTGAATTTGCTTCAGTGGTTTCAGAAGAGTAGATGAAAATATGATTTTCCCATAGGGTTCAATGATAAACTATGTTCCGTGCTGGAAGCCATGTTTTCTAACGGATTGCAACGAAATAAGTAATCTTTGTTTAGGACCTTCTATTCGTCCTTCCTGTAAAGTTTGGTTGAATTTGCTTCTGCAGTTTCAAAGGAAAAGATGAAAATGTGATTTTTCCCATAAGGTCCAATGTTTAACCTAAGTTCCACACTGGCGGCCATTTTTTTATAGGATTGGAAGAAAATGAGCAATCTTTGTAAAGGACATAATATTCCCCCGAAGAAAAGAAAACATGTTTGGCGGAAAACATAAAAATTATGAGACCTTCCATACATCATTCCTGTAAAGTTTGATTGAATTTGCTTCTGTTATTTCAGAGGAGTAGATGAAAATGTGATTTTCCCATAGGGTCCTATGTTAAACCAATTGTTCTGTGCTGGCCACCATGTTTTTCATCGGATCGGAACGGATCGGAACGAAATGAGCAATCTTTGTTAAAGACCTTTAGTTCATCATTCCTGTAAAGTTTGGTTCAATTTGCTTCAGCCTTTTCAAAACAGAAGATGAAAATGTGATTTTTCCCATAGGGTCCAATGTTAAACCTAACTTCCGCGCTGGCGGCCATGTTTTTATCGGATCGGAACGAAATTAGCAATCTTTCTAAAGGACCTTCCATACATCATTCCTGTAAAGTTTGGATGAATTTGCTTCAGTGGTTTCAGAGGAGAAGATGAATATGTGAAAAAGTTTAACGGACGGACGGACAGACGACGGACGCCAAGTGATGGCAATAGCTCACACTGACCGTTCGGGTCAGGTGAGCTAAAAATGTGATTTTTCACATAGGGCCCTATGTTAAAAAATGTTTCATGGTGATGGCCATGTTTTTTATCGGATCGGAACAAAATGGGCAATCTTTGTTAAGGACCTTTAGTACATCATTCCTGTAAAGTTTTGTTGAATTTGCTTCAGTGGTTTCAGAGCAGAAG
Organism: Modiolus philippinarum; assembly: GCA_002080025.1. Classification (NCBI taxonomy): domain Eukaryota; kingdom Metazoa; phylum Mollusca; class Bivalvia; order Mytilida; family Modiolidae; genus Modiolus; species Modiolus philippinarum. The sequence continues at coordinate 95,497 of MJUU01018873.1, forward strand.
ATGAAAGTGTGATTTTCCCATAGGGTCCTATGTTAAACTTTGTTCCGTGCTGGCGGCCATGTTTTTTATCGGATCAAAACAAAATGAGCAATCTTTGTTAAAAATTCCTGTAAAGTTTGGTTGAATTTGCTTCAGTGGTTTCAGAGGAGAATATGAAAATGTGATTTTTCCTTTGGGTCAAATGTTAAACCTAAGTTCTGCGCTGGCTGCCATGTTTTTTATCGGATCGGAACAAAATGAGCAATCCTTGTTAAGGACCCCTGTAAATGTTTGTAGAATTTGCTTCAGTGGTTTCAGAGCAGAAGATGAAAGTGTGATTTTCCCATAGGGTCCTATTTTAAACTAAGTTCCGCACTGGCAGCCATGTTTTTTATCGGATCGGAACGAAATGAGCAAGATTTGTTAAGAACCTCTAGTACATCATTCCTGTAAAATTTGGTTGAAATTGCTTCAGCCATTTCAGAGGAGAATATGACAAGAGGCTGTCAAGAGCCTGTATCGCTCAGCTGGACCATGGTTGACATAGATAAAAGGCATTTCCAATAGGGAAAACAAAACATAAAATTTAGCAGAATACCTTTTTTTCTAATTTTTTTTCTTAAATTACAGTATTCTTGTTTGGTTTCCATGGCAACTGAAAGATCCACCATCCATTACGACCCATAACAGAACAACATTCAAAAAAAATTTGGACAGGGGTTCCCCTTATAATCAAGGTAATACATAATGCTGAAATTGAAACATTCAGACCACAATTCAAATAAAAAATTCAAAAATTTGGGCAGAGGATCCCCTTAAAATCAAAAGGGCCAATGTAAAAACTATGTTCCAGATGGCGGCCATCTTGGATGAGGTATGGACCTGCTAGATACTTTTTTTTGGATGGGACCTCCTAAGATCCACTGTGGCTTAGTTTGGTTCTAATTGGACCAGTAGTTTTTGAGAAGATCTTTGAATGTATATTATAGGGTCCAATGTTAAAGCTATGTTCCCGCAGGCGGCCATCTTGGATGAGGTACAGACCATCTAAGCGCCATTGTGACTAAGTTTCCTTATAATTGGACTGAGAGTTTCTGAGAAGAAGATCTTTGAATGTCTTTCCCATAGGGTCCAATGCTAAAACTATGTTCTCTGCTAGCGGCCATCTTGGATTAGGTACGGACTTGCCGGATACCTTTTTTGGAAGGGACCATCTAAGGACCATTGTGACTATGTTTGGTTATAATTGGACTGGTAGTTTCTGAGAAGAAGATCTTTGAATGTAATTTCCATAGGGTCCAATGTTTATTATTGGACTGGTAGTTTCTGAGAAGGAAATCTTTGAATGCTTTTCCATAGGGTCCAATGTTAAAACTATGTTCCCCGCTGGCGGCCATCTTGGATTAGGTACGGACCTGTTGGATACCTTTTTTGGAAGAGACCATCTAAGGACCATTTTGTCTAAGTTTGGTTATAATTGGGCTGGTAGTTTCTGGGGAGAAGATCTTTGAATGTCTTTCCCACAGGGTCCACTGTTAAAACTATGTTGCCCACTGGCGGCCATCTTGGAATAGGTGAGGACCTGTCAGATACCTTTTTTGGAAGGAACCATTGTGTCTAAGTTTGGTTATAATTGGACTGGTAGTTTCTGAGAAGAGATCTTTGAATGTCTTTCCCATAGGGTCCAATGTTAAAACTATGTTCCCCGCTGGCGGCCATCTTGGATTAGGTACGGACTTGCCGGATACCTTTTTTGGAAGGGACCATTGTGACTAAGTTTGGTTATAATTGGACTGGTAGTTTCTGAGAAGAAGATCTTTGAATGTCTTTTCCATAGGGTCCAATGTTAAAACTATGTTCCCCGCTGGCGGCCATCTTGGATTAGGTACAGACATGCCAGATACAATTTTTCAAGCGGACCACCCAAGGACTATTGTGACCAAGTTTGGTCCCAATTGGCCCAGTGGTTTCAGAGGAGATCTTTGAATGAAAAGTTTACGACGAACGGACGGACGCCGGACGCCAAGTGATGGCAAAAGCTCACCCTGGCATAGCCAGGTGAGCTACAAATGTGATTTTTCCCATAAGGTCCAATGTTAAACCTAAGTTCCGCACTAGCGGCCATGTTTATTATCGGACTGGAACGAAATGAGCAATCTTTGTAAAGGACCTTCCATACATCATTCCTGTAAAGTTTGGTTGAATTTGCTTCAGTGGTTTCAGAGGAGAAGATGAAAATGTGAAAAGTTAACTGACGAGGGACGCCAAGTGATGGCAAAAGCTCACACTGACTCTTTAGGTCAGGTGAGCTAAAAAGAAATTGTGGTCACATAACAGTGTACTTGTACTGATAATGCAACGGTCCGTTGGTTAAATGAAGTGCTGAGTCTTATAAACTGTGAATATGTTTTATGTTTTTGTAGTTGTAGGGTATTTATTACAGTTCAATATATGAATGAAACAAAACGAGACAGAGTTCCTTGGTTACATTGGTTTAATCCTTTCATCTGGTCTAAACATGTACTATTAGTCATCTACCTTGATTCTTGTAGATATAGTGATTGTAACACTCTGAAAGACCTAAGTACATCTAGAGCCAAGGCTAACTTAAAGTAGATTTATCTGGCTGAATAACACTTTTTAAGGTAAAATCTAAAAGGCATTTTCCTCAAGTTCTGTTGCAAAAAATAAGCAAATTAATTAATGCATAGCAATTTTTCGAGATGTGGGGGGGGGGGTAATACCTATGGTAGAACCTTATGTATATGATGTTATGGGTGTCTTTCTGTGTTTCTTTTCTATTTCTCTATTTATATTTTCATTTTCCATCAAAGTATTGCATTTTCATTTATATGATAGTGGCAACAGGAATGAAAGACTTGTAATATTTGCTACTCCATAGTTATCAACATAGAGGAAATCAGTAAGACTTGCAACCAGTCAATCACAATCTGAGACATTTACATACATTGGCAAATGAATTACCGAAGCAAAAATGATGAAAGGGGGAATTCCAAAATCGAAAATCATGGCATTTCATATCCAACATGATTTGAGACAGTGAAAAGTATGGTTTTGTCACAGTCTGTGTTTGTCAGTCCGGTTATAAACTATGGACCTACCCAAAGATATCTATTCTCATCTATGAAAAAGAAACATTGTAACTGTCTGTCAAATCATGGTGACGACCATAAAACTTATGTAGTGACAATTGCAACAGTGACTGAACATACCCTTGATATATAAGTTTTTGAGATAGTTATTTCGCTCTGTTGACAAAATCGCTGTACAAACTACTGGCACAGTAATAGCGAATGAGTTGTGAAATGAAGACACCATATGCCAGAGATGTGGAAATAATACTGCTAAAAAACAGGAGGTTCAATACATGTATTGGAAAGTCGAATTCATCATACTTGTCGTAAAGTTTTGTTTTCAGACGTCTAGAGTTGCCAATGAAGAGGTTTGATGCTGTACATGTATATATACTGGTATAAATTGACAACAAAAACACAACAATAAAATGATAACATTTATTAAATATTACAATATTTACAGATAAAACAATCAAGATGACATAATGAGATAATGACCTTGACATTTGTAGTTGAAGACATGTATGATGATCTATGATTGAATGGTTTGGATTTATTTAAATTGATTAAAAATGAAAAGTGAAATAGAACTGATGAGGCTGCTACTTCAGGTAGTGTACAATTAAGGCATGGCAGATTGTCCACAAATTTGCATTCTTGGGACAATTAAGCATTTTTTTTTAGTATTTTCAAATACTGATTCAAGATATTTCAAGTTATTTTCTTCATGTCCTTGTAGCTAAAATAGGAGAAAAATACATAAAAATTTTGCTTAAAGTTTCAATATGATTATGACAAGATTGGTTGGTAAAGTTGTTACATGTACCTCCAAAAAAATATTGCATACTACCTTCTTACTCGTAAGACTTTTTACAACTTTTCTCAATTACACATTGCTTGCAAACATAGCTGGCTATGGTATTACAGTGTCTCTATGTTACTAGACATATTAGTTCTTATGATAAATCTTAAGCCTGATACAAGAATTGCATATACAGTATGTATGGACATGAAGACTACAAAAGACAAACATGATCCAGGATTTAGGATTTTGGGAAGTATTATAAGCTTTTTTTTAAGATTCAAATCAAGACAAGAATTCCTTTCACTAAGGAAGCACAATTGTTCATGTGGTTCCAATTTTTGTGGATTTCATGGTTCATTGATACCACAAAATTAAGTTCTAAACAAAATGCATCTTTTCTCTTAGAGTTTTAATGTATGGCATTTGAAACCACAAAATCAAGTACCCACAAAACAGTGATATGTATGAAATAGTGATTTCCACCAATTAAAGTACTTCCACGGTATTTTTGTCCAATATTACGGGAAGAGATCTCTCCTTTTAGACTCAACATGAATACTGTTACAATCAACATTTATAATATTTGGTACATGTGTTACTACATTTTGGCATCATTGTCATTTTACTTCATAAAATGTACATGTACATATATGAAAATCTAATAGATTCTGGCAATAATCCAATTTATGAATTCTGGATAGCTTCATTTGAATAAACAAATAACTTCAATATCTTGGTACATAAAAAGTAATTATTATATAGATAGCGGTGAAAGATTGAGATTTCCCAGTGAAAGAAAATTGATAATTAACTGTGAATTTTTTTTCCATAATTTCACTCTAGGAAGTGACGTCACAATAGACGTTGCCAACGTTGTTGTTAAGTAAACATCACAGCGGATTAATTTTTAAAACGTAGTTCATGAAAAGAATCATCAATGCAACCATCAAATATGCGTGAAGATCTATATAATAAAAACTATAAGGGCTATTCCATTAAAAAGGATGTACCAGGNTTTAGAAGCACATTAGCTAATGACCCATTCTGTAAAGAATCATAAAATTGAATGATAGTTTAAACAAACTTTCAAATGAATATACAGCATTTGGGTCCTTGATAGTTTTGTTATTGTTTTCCTAAAAAAAACATCACTAATATTTTTAACAATCCCCATTTGACCTCGCAGCATTCAATATAAATGTGTTATGTTGACTCATCACCTAGAATTCCAGTATTAAATATTTTTAACAGTCCCCATTTGACCTAGTAGCCCTTTAATACCAATGTTTTATGTTGACTTATCACCTAGAATTCCAGTTTTAAAATATACAATAAGATTTGCAAAGAGTTCTAAGGAAAAAGTGTGAATTACAATGCAATACCAATCTAGAACTGCTAAAAAGTACAACCATATTATTACATCTCTTTAAAACGTGTATTGACTGAGGGCTATTCCAGAAAAATGTATCACCCAGGGGGGGGAACACCAGTTTTATTTTTTTCTCTTGGTCCTGGGGGTCAGCCTGTTGTTGACTAATGGTAGAAATAATATTTATTTCTATTGGTGGTGGGATCTATAATATATGGCATCCCCCCCCCCCCCCCCCCCCTGGATGGCAGATTTAAATGGAATAGCCCTGAACATCCTAAATAATGATACAAATTTTGTGATTTTAGTAGTAGGTATTCCAGGGTAGACATGTGTTGCTTGTGTAAAAACTATTGTGAATGATGATTTTTTATTTTACAAATGCAGTATTATTAATGACCTTTTTTTCTAAAAGCTCTTCCATACTGATACTGATACTCCATGCCAAATTACAGAAGGCTGGAATATATGGTTCAATAGAAAAATGAGACAGAAATTTCGTGACGTAAAAATTTATCCTAAGTTCTATCAAACAAGAAGTGGGCATGGTGGATATCCAAAACTCTCTTACATCATTTAGGTCTCCATACTGATACTCTATTCCAAATTGCAGGAGAGTGAGGTAAGTAAATGTGACAGATTTTTTTGACCCCAATGGGTCTCCATACTGATACTCTATTCCAAATTGCAGAAGAGTGGGGTATGTGGTTGATGAGTGAAATGTGAAAGAGAAATTTTGTGACCCCAATGCCAATTGAAGCTGGACAATTGATAGTGATCCCAAAGTGTTGCCACTGCATGAAAGCAGGTGCCATAATCAGTACCAAAAGATTAATTTGAAAGCAGTTCAGATGAATATGGTACTGCCATATCAAATGCAAACAACATAATTCTACATTATACCTTCTTCATCTCTCGTATTAGCCATAATTTGTATTGATTCTAAATTTGCAACCTTAATGGATTCATGTTTATCACTGTCTGCTTCAAAGTTCAGGTACCTGAAAGTATTCAAATATATGTTATAATTAGGACTTTTCCTGATTGTTTTTTTTTTGTGATATCTAGCAGATGTTTGTGTATTTATTGTTTATGTAAGCTGTTATACATTCTAATATGATGCTCTTCTTTCACTTTGTAACCAAAGCCATGTTCTAAATCCAACAATAATTTTTGCACATGCCCATATGATTTCACAGCAAAATATTGTGAAATGCACATTTATATCATAATACTAATACATGTATATTATATATGTCATATTTTATCAAGTTCCTGATCATGGATCATAATAAATATAACTGCATTCCTGAGAGTGTGATTGTTACTGAATTCTCACTGACATTTTTCATGTAACAACAAGCATCGATGTACATGTAGATTTGATTTTGATTTTAAAATTATTTTATTCAATAAACATGAAAAGGATTGGATAGCAGGCCAAAACCAATATACCGTATATCGGGTTATTTTTGCGTCGGCTTTTGTTCACGATTTCGGTATGAAACAAGGCAGGGATTTATTCGTCGTGTTTATAGTTCGCGTTTTATAGTTTTCTGTTATGCATTTGAATGTGTAATGAAATTTACGCAGAGGTTAATTTTCGCGCTAGATTGGCGACCGCGAACATAGCGAAAATTAAACACACGCGAAAATAACCCGATATACGGTATATCCTCTCCTTACTTGATGTAGCTTTAGTATCCACTTTGAGGGAATCTCACAAACAGAGGACATGACATCAGCAGACAGTATTTACTGTATCTGCTCTGCTTACAGAAGGCATTATTTAGAATGCTGCAAATATTAAGGGAAAAAAATAGGCTTTTGATATTTCCTAATAATTATCAAAGTAAATGGTAAAATGCATCCATAAATTGTATGGACTTCATCAAAGTTGGTTCCTAAATGTTTTCAAACTTGACACTTTTTTTTATTGCATTGATTATTGTACTAACCTATGATCAGCTGACAATTTACATAAGAACTGTGATCCAGTATCTACTTCATCCCTTCCAGAAAGAATGAAATATCCTCCTGTAAATACAAGTTAAAAGAAGCTACAAATTAGACAAATTCTCATTTAAGGACATCATGTTTGTAAACCTGGCAGGAATCTTGTTGTGCCAATTGAAGGTTTAGGAAGACAGAAATTGTGCAACTATTTAAAATTTCTCTGGTAGTAATTACGCCAAGTACTGTAGAAGTACTTTTATTCGTGGACATCAATTTTCGTGGTTTGGTAAATATCACTATTTCGTTGGCACTTAAATTCGTGGTCTCGAATTTTATGCATTAAACTCAAAGCAAAAAAGACATTTCGTTGGGAACTTAAGGCCATACAAAAATAATTAGATTCTCAGGCCATTTTTCAGAAAAAAATGATGAGGCAGGTAGGGAGAAGATTTTTATTTTTATTGGTTCAAAATCATGATGAGGCCTCTTTTTACATTTCTGAAATGTTCAAAAAGTAATGAGGAAGGTGATTTTCATTTTTTTTTATTTGAAACTTTATATAAAAAAGTAAAATTAGTTTCCAGAAAAGAGATGAGGCAGGGGCCTGAGAAGCTAATGTATTTTTTTATTTGGCCTAATTTCGTGGTTTTAGCCAACCAAGAAATCCAAGAAAATTGGAACCCCACGAACAATAGTACTTTCACAGTATTGGAATGTAATAGCACCACATTTACCTGTATTGTATCTTCATTTAAATAGTTTCAGAAGTCACTGTAAACAGAAGGAGCTGGATAGTCCTGTATTATGTTCTAGTAATAAACAAGATGTGTTTTGTGAAACACTTATGCCCCTAAGTAGAAGTTAAGAAGAAACATTTAGCACATCTAACAATAATCAATGTCTTTCAGACAAATTTATGTGTAGTAATAAATTCTGGTATCAAGTGAAAAGTTAAATCACAACAAATGATGATTGTAATTGGATGCAAACACAGAAGTCACCCAACTGACCCCTCCAATCATAATCCATGCATGATTTAGAAAACAATTCCCCCAACCCCCATTTTGGAACATTGATAATTAAGTCATTGTGTTTCTGTCTATCAGTGTTATCAGTACTTTGATCATATGATTGCATAAGGAATATTTGATACCGGGTTGTTTCGCTCCTATTACCTGTTCACTCCGGGTTATTTCGCGCCGAAAAGTGGGTCGCTTCGCTCCGATAATTAAAGGTAATATCTAATTATGCATCGATGTATATAATTTTAACATAATTATGTCGGATTAACTTTTGCATAATAAAAAATAGTGAACGATGATTTCAAACCGTATCCTAATCAAATAGTTGTATATATGTTTCTGAGTTATTCAGAGGCAATCATGAATTCATAAAATAGTTCTATAATTAAAAAATGATTAATTATTCTTTGATATATCAGAATATTATGAAATAATTAAATAGTGTATTAATTAAAATAAGGAGAGACCCAAGTGCTTGCATACATGTACTCCTTGAGAAAATTTTTATAAAAACATTTTACACTTTTCGTTTTGAGAAGACCTTTGATCTTGCGGTATCCAAGCATAAAAATTCAGTATTAACTTGATGAAATTATAACCCCCCCCCCCCAGAAAAAAAACAGAAACAAAAAAGAAAAACACACACAAACCAAAAAAAAAAATAAAAAATAGTAATTTAAAGAAATAAAATTTTTGAGCGATATAAAATAATAAAAATTCTTGACCACTTTTATTTTTATTTCACTTTCTGAAAAAATAGGGTAGGCTCTGAGTAAAACAAAAAAAAATGTTGGCCTTAAGAACACAAGGCACAATGCCCTTAATGGGTAGCCGCATTCCAAACCCCAACATACCATACCCATAAATCATTAACAGATTAATAATGCCTGATCATTGTGTTGTTTGTAGGCAGGAGGTTCCACAAATTAAATATACATCAATTTTCGGCACTCCAAAAACAGATTCTGATCAAAAACATAAACAAAACTTTAAAAAAAAATTATAAAAGTGGAGCGAAACGAGAATCGGCGCGAACGCACCCGGGGCGAAAGGGAATAGGAGCGAAACAACTCAGGGTGCGAACGGGATTCGGCGCGAAACGACCCGGATTCAGAATATTTTCATATACTTCATCAATACTGGTTCTTCAAAGTGGAGGAATATGAAAGCCACATCACTTACCATTCAAAAGATACACAAAATGTTGAAGTTTTAATGGAGTTATTCACATGTCAAGGTCAAAGTTACAAGGTCAAATATCATGGTACCAAATAAACGGTCATGTCACAAGAAATCCACAAGCAAAACAATGTACCAATGTTAAAATTTTCTTTGGACACACAGACTAAAAACTATATCTCCCATCCCCTCGTTTCCTGGGGGCATAAAAAAAATTTTCCATGCAATTAAATGTCCAACTAGAGCTATCACCAAATGGCAGCCAGTTATACCCCGCTGATTGAACCCTGATTCAATATGGCAAGTGTAAAACTAAGTGTGTGTGGACATAATAAGATTATGAACACAATACAAATGTGGACAAAATACAAGTATGGACACAATGATATACTTTCCCCTTGTTTACAAAAAAATATTCAATAAGAATTACCTCCCCTTCAAAATTTGAGACAGCAACTACATTACTTCATGCAAATCTTCAGATGGTATACTTTATCTGTGTAACATTTCATCAAAATCAAAGCAGCCATTTAGAACATGCCCTGACAAGGTACATGGACGGATGGACAGACAGGGTGATTCCTATATACCCCCAATATTACACATGACTGTTTTGTAAAGGATTTGATGATATTTGTACTTGTACTGTTATCAAAAACTCATATGAGGAGAATTGACTGGAAAAGAATATTTGCCTGGTCTGTGCTACAAGTACCAGTTTCTTTTGTAGGCATAAAGGTCAACAACACTTAGTTTTAAATATATATATTGTTTTATTATAGGATTAAACACCGTTTTAAAGGAATTTATTGGAGTATAAATGGGACCAATTCACTCACAAACAAATAAAAGTCCGAAGGACTTTTATGATATGTTTGTGAGTGACTTGGTCCCGTTTATACTCCTATAAATTCCTTTTAAACGGGGTTTAATCCTTATAATTCTTTTAATTTGATGATAAGTAATCAAATCCTTACATTTATAATGCCAATCACACGTTTTTGTTCTATTTGATTCACTCGGCGTATGAATTTATAAGGTGAACTTAAATGTAGTTCGGTCAACGTCGTCTATCGAAAAATAAACGACTTCAGAAATTGCAACCGGAAGTTAATTCTACCAATCATATCAGCGTATTTCCTATTATGCAAATCATATAAGAATTATATTATCATCAAAGAAAACTTATGATTTAAATGGCTTTAAACCTGTCAGTGTAAACTGCCGGTCCTCAGCCTGAATTAAGGAAAAGGGATGTCATCTGAATTAAAACTTTTATAATTTAAACAAATATTGCTGACTGACACAATATCTATCCAGGCTCTTATCGTGAAAGTGGCGTAATTAGATTGTGGCGCAAATAAATCTTTTTTTTTTCTGGCCAATTTGATTCCACCCCTATACCTACTGTTCATTAAATTCTGATTGGATGACATTGAAATTTACAAGACGGTGAAATCAATGAGTTACTGTTGGACTCAATAGCAAAGTCATTTCCCAGATGTACAAACAAACTCAACTTTAGATGCATAAATCTCTACTAAATATCAATTATCATTATTTTCATTACTTCATGTAAAAACAGCTTTTGTTTCAAGAATTCTGCATTTCTTATTTCTGGTCTGATACATTGTATTTATAAATTCAATATCATTAGAAACAGAGCAATAAGATGTTTTTATCAGTAATTTTAAAATAATGTTATGTTCAATACATTTTTCATTGTCACAATTTAAAACTGCATAAAAATTTTTGATATTACCAATTTATGGTAATAAAATATTGACTTCAAATAGATTGTATTTGTGTTTGAATGATGAAAACATGAAAATAACTGAAGCTTATATATACCAAAATAACAGGAAGATTCTAAAGCAGTGACAGCTTTATGAAAATTAATACTAGAAATGAATTTTGGATAATTTTTTTTAACAAAGGGCAAAGAAAAATTTGATAGCAAGGAAAGACTTTTTGCCCTTGAGTGTTCATGTAAAAAGCAAAACCCCTATGGAGCTTTTCAGAAGTTGGAAAATATGGGAAACTTGATTCCTTCATTAGCAATACATCAAAAGCAAAACAGTTTGTCAGAGTAGGAGTTACTTTTCTTCATAAAATCATAAAAAAATATATTCCAGGCATATAAAGTAAATATAAAAAAAGTGCATTATATTCCGATGTGGTTTGTTCCAAGAAGGTTGCAATTTACACAGTATTTTTTTTTTGTAAATGCATTCAAAGCAAGTGGCAATAAAAATATTGTTTATGAGACTGTTTGTTTAACCCTTTCCTTTATATAGATGCCTTTGGATGCCTTTAATCATCCCCCCTTATCAGGGCTATAGGAGGATGCTGTGTAAGGGTCTAGGATGAGGATATGGACTAATTGATCAAAATATAACTTTGGCAAAAAATGAGTGTTTTTCGTGCGCGGCTGGGGACTACAAAAATATGTCAGGGAGGTCCCAGAGGGGATGTGCCCCCTTTGTCCTGGGTGTTCGAAGGGGGCTTACTTAAGCCCCCTCACCGGAAAGCAAGTGTGTTGGGCCATACATCCTCACTAGATAGCATAGCCTTTAGCTCATAAGGTGGATATTTGGATTTTGGCGAGTTGCTAGCTGTAGTGTGCACTGCAGATTTTTTTTTTAAATTTTGAAACCTGAATTTGGAGGGCAAAAATTGTCAAAAAATGCATTTTTTGGTTCCTTTGAGGCCCTTTTTGTCTCCATGGTAACAAGGAACCAGTTTGTGAAAGCATTTTTCTGAAGACATTAGGCCAGTGTGTACTTTTACCAAGTATGAACCTTCTGGGTTGAATTTCCAAGAAACCAGAACATTTTGATTTTCTAGCTCAATTCAGAATGGTCAAAAATTGACTTTTCATGCAAGTCTCAGAAAGGAAAGGGTTGAGAGAAAGTGGCAACCAACATATTGTTTTCTTTTTGAGCAAGCAGCAATCAACAAACTGTTTGTTCCTGAAAAAGGGAAATTACATGGTTAATTCATTAGAAGGTGACAATCAACAAAATGCAAGGAATTTTCTTGATGTAATAAAACTGGTTAAGATTTGCTTTTTTGTGTAATTAGTTCATCACTGAATAAGAGCTGCAAAAATTCCATTGCATTTGTTTGTCAGTAAATAAAACCTTCCTTAAAGTGTTTTATCAGTCAAAATTAGACAGATTCATTTGGTCAAAAACAATCCTATTACATAGTTCTTACCATTAATCAAAGTTTTCACATGTTTATCAAAGAATTCATTTTCTTTCTTTGTGGTTTCTATACATGTGCGACAGTGTCTGACAGGATCAACAAAACACATCCTGGGTAAGGCAACTTTAGTATGGCAACAATTATCACAGAAACATCGCCCACATCTTCTACAGTGGTGCTAAAATTAATATAAAATGATAGTTGTACCAAGTAACAAATATTACTTGCTGTATCATAATCTGTAAAAATAGTAATGGTGCATTACATGTTTCACAAAATTTCAAAGTTTAAAGAGGCATAACTCCAGATCCCTGTGTACTTCTGAAGCCAAAATTATACTTGTCCTGAGTTTTATGGTAAACAAATCACATACCAAATAAGAAGACACTATGTTATTTCGTTCACAAGTTATCAGTCGGAAACCCTAAAATTTGCAAAATTTCAAAGTTTAAAGGGGCATAACTCCAGAACCCCTTGGACTTCTGAACCCAATATCCCACTTGGTCCAAGTTTTGTGGTAAACAAGTTACCTACCAAGTTTGAAGACAATATCTTATTTCATTCACAAGTTATCAGCCTGAAACCCTTAAATTCGCAACATTTCAAAGTTCAAGGGGCATAACTCCAGAACCCCTTGGACCTCTGAAACCAAAATCTAAGTTGGCTTGAGTTTTGTGGTAAACATGTTACATACCAAGTTTAAAGACCATATATTACTTCATTCACAAGTTATCAGTTGGAAACCCTAAAATTTGCAAAATTTCAAAGTTTCAAGGGGCATAACTCCCTCTGAACCCGAAATCTAACTTGACCTGAGTTTTGTGGTTAACAAGTTAAATACCAAGTTTGAAGACAATATATTATTTCGTTCACAAGATATCAGTCGGAAACCCTAAAATTCACAAAATTTCAAAGTTTCAAGGGACATAACTCCAGAACCCCTTGGACCTCTAACCTGAAATCGAACTAGACCTGAGTTTTGTGGTAAACAAGTTACATACCAAGTTTGAAGACCTTATGTTATTTCTTTCACAATAAGTTATCAGTCAGAAACCTTCGAGGGACGTACAGACGAACACACGACTGAGGGTATAACATAATACCTCGCCACTACGTATGGCGGGGTATCAAAATTGAAATCTCAAGAAAAATACAATGCAATACACACATCAACAATAAATCATTAAGGCAAAGAGAGGGAAATCCACTTTTTCAGTATACAATATATGGCTGATCAAGTTATAATTTTGAGAGGGAGGGGATTTCATGTCAGAATACTATATAGATTTATGAGGTATGAAGGAGAATTAATAGTAAGTGCCTTTACCAAATCTATACCATTTCTTTTCTTTGATCACTTATCTTTTTTGTCTATTTATTGTTTTGGATTAAGTAGTGTTAAATGTAAATAAGTAAGTAATGCTGAAATTATGGCGGGTAACACATCTCTGGCAATTCTCTTATCCGGCGTGACATCACAAAGCTGAATTGACCAATCAGATCAATCGATTTTAATCTTATACCCCCAATATGGGCGGTGACGTGATCACTGTTTTCTTATATAGCCTATGTAAAAAATTGATATTTTAAATTGCAATATATTTGGCGTTATGATACCTATGATCTTGAAATTCGGATATGATGTTTACATTGATGTTCCAAATGCATAAAATATAATCCGAGTTTCATTAAAGTATCTTGAAAAATGAATGAATAAATCAAAGTTGAAGTTACTTAGATATATAGGGAAATGTGGTCATTTTCACCTCCTCCATAGGTAAAGTGCCCGGATGTCCGGAAAAGAGAATACACTCATTTCAATAAAATATATCTGTTAAAGTATAAACACAAGCAATACAAAAGAATTTCATGAAAGATATAGTACCGGTAATATAAACAATTCCCATTGCTTTACTGTAATGACTCACAATTACCAGTAATCAGTGAAAACGCAAATATGTATCTATTCAGCCATTTAAATCTGATATTTATTTTAATGCAGCTGGATGAATTGTGTACTTTATTGGTGGGTTATTCCAACTTTCTACCAAGTATTAAAGTAGTTCCTTGTAGCTTAGGTTTAGGTTCCCTTTGCTTCTTCACTAAGAGCCAAGTTATGATTTATATCAATAAGATACAACGTATGTAAATTCATCACTGAGATATAAAGGAGCTTCATAAACATTTAAAGAGGAGTATATGAGAACTTTTTTGTAAATAGTGTTATTTCCTGTTCTCTATTTATCTAATCTACATACAGTTGCATTTATGTTCTGTGAAAGTACCAATACAGTTATTTGTGTCGTACCAATTTTCATATATATTTCATGATTGACTCAATCCAATGAAATTTCAATTTGCTAAAAAAATGCTTCAAACCATGAACAAATGATTTTTAGCAATACTTTTAAAATTGAAACTCATGAATCAAAGTGATTTGAACTATATTTATCCAGTTGTAGTACTGAGAATGTATAGTTAATTTCAAAGCGAGATATTAATCATAAGAACTTGAAGTTCAAGTGTTTTTCTTGAAGTGTTTTACACTGAAACATATAAATGAAAGAGTCATCATAAAACAAATATAAGTAGTAGAATCCGTTTCTTTTTTTGAAAAGTATATTTCCTTTAAATGATTTAATGATAATACAAAATAAATTTCTTACATTTTCACACATGTATCAAAATTTTTAAAAATAAAAGAAAATGTGTCCATGGGACACGGATGCATCCAAAATAGATATCAACAAACAGGAAGTAGATGAGTGAAGGACTTGAAAAGGGGACACACAGTAACAACCCATCAAACCAAAGCTTCAGACCAAATATCAGGCCATTCCTCCATACAAAAGCCGAGAAACCCTTGATGAAAATTTCAGACGTACGTACATATGGACAAGAATCAAACTTAATGCTCCCATAGCCCAACGTTGGGGGCATAAAAATATAACATCTTACTTTCACTAAATAAACTTTTCTAGTGAAAATGCTCATCATAACCATTTTGTATTAGCTTGAATAGATATATAGCTTAAGCCCATAGATTTCTGAGTCAAATTTGACCTCTTTTTGCATACATTTGTCTTTCAATTAGATCTGTTTTGGTTATTTGTGCTCTATCAGATAGTTTATTATCTTCCAAATAATTTAATTTGATCTGCACTGCAGAGACTTAGGCTGCTAAAATGGCCATAAGCAGAAACTCAATTTACAGTAACTTCCTTTTTTTTGTTTTACCTTCTTGTAGTTCTACCCACACACTCACCTTTCGTCTTCGTATAAAGTCAAACCTCCCTTTACAGTTGGTACAGTAGTCACACTACAAATATAAATTGTATATTATTTATTGTTTTTGTATATTATACAGTCATATATATATATGCATGGGACTATAAAGTACACAATATTTTACTTGACATTTTGTAGGTCAACATCATCTACATGAATATTAAATTTCATGGTTTCTGATAAAAACATTTAATATCCACTCTTTATCAATGCAGAGATTTTTTCCACTCTTAATCAATGGCGGACCTGGAACAAAATCATCTACCATGTCTACACTATGTACATAAATGTACATAGTATAGCTGAAATCAATCGAAGGAGAAAAATATGACATTAATACTCAAGTAATTTTAGGACAAATGGACAAATAGGCATAGTGAATGCAATATGCACCCCACTCTCTTTCAAGTGGGGGTATAATTTGTTAATTAAAATAATTTTTCTATGAAATAAGAAGAAGAAGAAGAAGAAGAAGAACTTTATTTGCCATATATACAAAATTATGTATGTGACAATATAAAACAATAAAATATAAACATATATATATATATAGAGCAAATGATTATTATGATTCCCCTACTCTCAGTTCCAATGACTTTTTTAAAAAGGAACCTAAATTATTCACAAGCTCTAAGGTGGATGGGTTGAGGATGTACACTAGTTTTTCATTTTCATCTAATTCACAAAAATTGACATTATTATTTAAAAAGCTGATAAAATCTATTCTTAGAGTTCTATTAATGTTACAATTTAATATAAAATGTGTTTTATCTTCTATTACGTTACAATTTTTACATAATCTTTCTTCTCTAGGAAACTTTAAATATCTGCCTTTTTCAATTAAAAGATTGTGAGCACTTACTCTAAATTTGTAATAATTTTTCGATAATCAAATCTCCCACACGACAAGTAACAATCTTTGGCATTAGACTGTTTTATATCTTTATATAATTTCAGTTTATTTTTATCTTCAAGTTTCTGAATTTTATTTAAATAAATACTATCATAATAAGACTTTAAATCATTTTTAATCTTTGTTTTTTCATTTTTATTTGTGTATTTTTTATTTATATTTGTTTCGCTTGAATTTTCAACAACTAGAGATAATTCAAAAAATTCTTTTAAAATAGGATTTATATTATTAGAAAAGTCTTTTTTAAATACATGTACAACTAGAGGCTCAGATACTGAGCCAATATCACTCACCTGACAAAATGCTTCTATGCCATGCATGACCAAAAATCATGATTTTTACCAATGGGTCTAATATTTAGCTATGTTCTCCTTTAGCACCCGTGTTAATGTTAAACTATGTTCCCCGCTGGTGGCAGTTTCAGAGGAGAAGATGAAAATGTGATTTTCCCATAGGGGCCAATATTAAACTATGTTCCGTGCTGGCGGCCATGTTTTTTATCAGATTGGAACAAAATGAGCAATTTTTGTAAAGGACTTTTAGTTTATCATTCCTGTAAAGTTTGGTTGAATTTGCTTCAGCCTTTTCAGAGGTGAAGATGAAAATAAGATTTTCCCAAAGGGTCCAATGTTAAACTATGTTCTGTGCTGGCGGCCATGTTTTTTATCAGATTGGAACGAAATGAGCAATCTTACAGAGGGACCTTTACTACATCATTCCTGTAAAGTTTGGTTGAATTTGCTTCAGTTGTTTCAAAGGAGAAGATGAAAATGTGATTTTCCCATAGGGGCAAATGTTAAATTATGTTCCGTGCTGGTGGCCATGTTTTTTTTTACAGATAATAAGGAAATGAGCAATCTTTGTAAAGGACCTTCCATTCATTATTCCTGTAAAGTTTGGTTGAATTTGCTTTAGCTGTTTCAGAGGAGAAGATGAAAATGTGATTTTCCCATAGGGTCCTATGTTAAACTATGCTCCATGCTGGCGGCCATGTTTTTATCAGATCGGAACGAAATGAGTGATCTTTGTTAAGGACCTTTAGTTCATCCTTCCTGTGAAGTTTGGTTGAAATTGCTTTAGCTGTTTCAGAGGAGAAGATGAAAATGTGATTTTCCCAAAGGGTCCAATGTTAAACTATGTTCTGTGCTGGCCGTCATGATTTTTATCGGATCGGAACAAAATGAGCAATCTTACTGAAGAACCTGAAGTACATATTTCCTGTAAAGTTTTGTTGAATTTGCTTCAGCGGTTTCAGAGGAAAAGATGAAAATGTGATTTTTCCCATAGGGTCCAATGTTAAACCTAAGTTCCGCTCTGGCGGCCATGTTTTTTATCGGATCAGAACAAAATGAGCATTCTTAGTAAAGGACTTCTAGTACATCATTCCTGTAAAGTTTTGTTGAATTTGCTTCAGCGGTTTGAGAGGAAAAGATGAAAATGTGATTTTTCCCATAGGGTCCAATGTTTAACCTAAGTTCTGTGCTGGCGGCCATGTTTTTAACCGAATCGGAACAAAATGACCATTCTTAGTGCAGGACCTCTAGTATATCATTTTATGTAAAGTTTTGTTGAATTTGCTTCAGCAGTTTCAGAGGAAAAGATGAAAATGTGATTTTTCCCATAGGGTCCAAATTTTGTAAAGTTTTGTTGAATTTGCTTCAGTGGTTTCAGAGGTGGGTCTCGATGGGGTATAAGCAGGAAGCGGGATTGGCCTTTTTAAGTAAGAAGGAAACAGGATCTTGGCAAAAAAGTGCACGTGAAAACGGGAAAGGATGTTGAGCGTGCAGCTGGAACCATTGAAAATTTAGCCCGTTAAACAGGAAAAGCCGGCTCTTTAAGAGTCTTTGTAAAATATTTTCCCACCCTGGATTACTCTTGGTTGTTACAGAGAATTTTCAGGAAATGCAACGACTTTTAACTTTCATTGAAGAAAATTCAAGAATTGCAAGGACTTTAACTTTTTCAAAGTTTAATCTTTTCTCCTAAATTGAAGAATTTTCAAGAAATGCCAGGACTTTAACTTGAGAGTTGTCAGAAAAGTGAAGAATTGCAAAGACTTACTTTCTCCTAAATCTTGATCATGTACACTCTTGTAAGTCAATGATGATTTCAAGCATGTTGATGACAGAGGAAATTCAAATTCTGACCTCTGATTGTATTTGATAAAAACAATGCAAGAGAAGTGGAATTCCAAGGGAAATGTGTAGCAGGTACCTTTTTATTATGTGATTTTTCCCATAGGGTAAAATGTTAAACCTAAGTTCAGCCGCTGGCGGCCATGTTTTTTATGGGATCGGAACAAAATGAGCAATCTTTGTAAAGGACCTTTAGTACATCATTCCTGTAAAGTTTGGTTGAATTTGCTTCAGTGGTTTCAGAGGAGAAGATGAAAATGTGAAAAGTTTAACGGACAGATGACAGACGCCAAGTGATGGCAAAAGCTCACACTGACCCTTCGGGTCAGGTGAGCTAATAAAAAGTGACATTTTATATCAGCCTCTATTGGAAGTCTTCCTAGTAGGGTTGCTAATTGCTACATGCTCTGCTAACACTGCAAATGCAAGACTTTTGCTTAGAAAAGGATAAACTGGGCCCTTTTCATTGAATTTATTGTTCCCCATATGAATTGAAAATATAGCAAGCATATGAGATACAGTACATACACAGAAAACAAGAGCTGTTGCCAAATGGCAGCTAGTTATACCTCCACTCATTGAACACTGAATCAATATGGAAAGTGCATTTACATGTAAGTATGTGGGGATACAATACATGTGTGGACACAGTACAAGTGTGGACAATAAACAAGTATGGACATAATCATAAATCCTCAAGAAATATTGGGAAAAAAATCAAAGTTATGCTAAAACAGGATGTAGATGAGTGACAGACTTAACAAGAGTTGTCAGAAGACAACATAGCTCGCCGGGGATTACAGTAACCGCAATGCACACATGTCAAACAGGAACTCTCTATCACTAAAAGACGAACTTCTATAAACAGGGTTCAAATTTTTTTTTAAAAACTGCCCCAGGGCAATGTCAAGGTCAAAATGTCTACAACTATGGTACTACCAGAAAGCTCTCACCATAGGGAAGTCATGAACAAAATATAAACACCCTATAACTAAACAAATAACTTCTAGAAGCAAGGTTGAAGTTTTTTAAAAAATTGTCCTAAGGACAAAGTCAAGGTCAAAATGTCTAAAAATATGGTGCCATCAGAAAGCTATCATCATAAGGAAGGCATATGTTGAAATTGAACACCTTACCACTAAATTTCAACATTCTAGTAACACTGTTATATTTTTTTTTAAAATTGCCCTCAGGGCAAGGTCGAGGTCAGAATGTCTACAAATATGGCACCATTAGAAAGCTCTCATCACAAGAAAGCCACATACTAAATATGAACACGCTACCACTAAACAACCAAATTCTATAAGCAAGGTTTAAGTTTTTAAAAAATTGCCCTCAAGGAAAGGTTAAGGTAAAAATGTCTACAATTATGGTGCCATCAGAAAGCTCTCAACATGAAGAAGTCACATACCTACCACTAAAAGCCTACCTTCTAAAGGCAAGGTTAAAGTTTTTCAAAAATTGCCCTCAGGGTAAGGTCAAGGTCAAAATGTCTACAAATATGGTACCACTAATAAGCTCTTATCATAAGGAAGTTACATATCAAATATGAACACCCTACCACTAAAAGCCTACCTTCTAGAGGCAAGGTTAAAGTTTTTCAAAAATTGCCCTCAGGGAAAGGTCAAGGTCAAAATGTCTACAAATATGGTACCACTAGAATGCTTTCATTATTAGGAAGTGATCTAAAATATAACTAAAACCACATAAAATTCTGAGGTTGAAGACAGAAATCGTATTTATTGTAGACAAGCTGCTTCCGGGCGATTCTAAAATCCAGACATATAGAAATAACTAATTTACCATTATTACACGAGAAAACAAAAGGGTTTTTGATTTAGTAAAACTTATTTTATAAATCTATATGGGGTGACATTCTTTGATTCATCGAATTGCACATATTAAGTGTAAATCACAGATTTCTGGATGCTGGTTTTTTGGTTGAGAACATTGAGTTTCCCAGGCGTGCAAATATAACATCATTACTACATACACAAGCTCAGAAATCCTTGACGTAATTTTCAATACATGTATATGGCTATAATGGCAAAAAATCAAAGTTTTTCGTCAAACAAGAAGTAAATTAGTGACAGACTTGAAAAGGGAAGACACTGTACAACTCATCATACCAAAGCTTCAGACCAAATATCTAATCATTACTACAGTACAGAAAGAGTGGTACCGTGACAAATCACTGTGATAGACATGTCCCACTCTGAGAGTGATACTGAAAAACTTTTTTTCTTTGAGATATATCTCAATTATTTTTTCTGCATTTTAAGTGGTATAATACACCACTCTTAATACAAAAGAGAGTAGGAAATGATCTCAAATAGGAGAAAAGATATTTAGATCCACTCTCAGAGTGGGACATGTCTATCACAGTGATTTGTCACGGTACCACTCTTTCTGTACTGTACATACACAAGCTGAGAAATCCTTGACCATAAATGTTTCAGACGGACGGATGGACAGACAGGCAGATGAACAAGGGTAAAACAGTATACGCCCTCCTTTGGAGGGGGGATATAATGAGTTACAAAAACTGCACATTAGTGATCTGACATAATACAGTTTTCTGTCAGAAATAATACAACAGGGATTTTAACTCTGACAAGCATGCAACTTGAGCACAGAACAAGGGTGATGCAAAGCCATATATCCCCGCCACTCAAGAAAGTGGAAACCCCATATATCTATAGAATTTCCAAAATTAAAAGGGGCATTACTCAGACAGAAATGTTTGATCATGAATCATCTTCAAACTCCCCTTACGCATCTTTGACCTAAAGCTACTGTATATAAAACATCATTCACATCCATTCCAATGAGAAATAAATTTGCTTGTTGCCTTACAAGAATATTTTGTCAATATTTCTAAAGATATAAAGGGGCATAACTCCTACAAAAATATTCAACAAGGCTCATCTTTGTATTGTCTTGAGACACCCTTGAAATAAAGCTACTGTATAAATTCTATCTAAATCTATTAAGGGGTAAATTTGATAGAGAGTAATACAGGATAATATATCAATTTTCAAAAATACAAATGTATAAAGGGGTGCAGCTCCTACAACACTCTTCGACCTGGACTCATCTTCAAATAGCCTAAGACATTCTTGAACTTAAGCTATGGTAAAAATTTTATCCCTATCCATTTAAAAAACTTTTTTTTTCAAAACACTTTAATATAGCTATTAGATTTTATCTCAGACATGCATAGATAAGCTAGATGAAGAAAATTACTAGTAACTTTTTGTACTGTTGTAAGGTTAACGTTTTAAATTGAATGGAATAGTTTAACAAAATACAGAAGTATTTGTAAATTTTTAATTTACGGAAATGTGTATTGGCAATGACTACTGGCAAGGTAAATGGCCTCTTACGTCATGAACAACTTTCAAATAGCAGTCCATACAAACACCCAGGAATATACCCAAGAACCACCAAGAATGTCTCAAATCATCAAAGAATTCTCATAAGAAACAATAATTAACAATATTTTAGGTTAATATTTAAAGGGTTTTTTTTATGAAAATAAAACATAAATAAAAATAAATTGCTCAATTTATGTTATTTCTGATGTTATTTTTTGGGCACTATATGACCAGGCAGTATACAAGAATTTTCAAGTATACATCAAAATCATATAAGCATTCTGTAAAAAATATATGTCATGTTGTATGTAATTTATCTGTAAAAACAAAAATATATTTTGCTTTGATTTTATGATTCGGTTGCTCATAAAAAGTACATAATATATGGTGCATATGTTTTTTTGAATACACGTATCAGGCACATATCAACATATGACTTACAAGAAATATATGTAAACTCAATTAATAGTATAAACATGTTAAGAATTTGTGCAATACATTTTTTATTTACAAAATATCGGGAACCACTCCCTGGAAAATGCGCTATCCCATGATTGTGTTAGTGTATGTTTCATTTGCATACAGAACCAAATTTGGTGGTTTTG
This sequence comes from Modiolus philippinarum, assembly GCA_002080025.1. Lineage (NCBI taxonomy): Eukaryota > Metazoa > Mollusca > Bivalvia > Mytilida > Modiolidae > Modiolus > Modiolus philippinarum. The sequence goes on from MJUU01018873.1 coordinate 118,430, forward strand.
AATGTTTTTTTTTTGTTTATACTTGTGAATTTTGTGTATTTTAACCTACTCATTTCCATCTTATTGTTTTCGTGGTTATTTTGTGGTATTCTTGGGTGTTCTTCAGTATTCTTGGGTGTTTGTATGGACCCTTCAAACAGAAGTTGTTTGAAAAATAAAACTGATTTTATTGAAATCATTTAGTGTTTGCAGGTTTAAAGTAGAAAGATACTTGCATTTGTAAAATTTGACGAAGTTTACAAGTAAATTTTAGGAAATTGCTTTCTATGATAAAATGAGTGGACATCCCTGAAAAGTATGATTTTTATGTTGATACCTCATCCAAGATGGCTGCCAGTTGGGATCATATTTTAACATTGGACCCTATTTAAAGCATATAGAAGATTTTCTCCTTTGAAACAACAAAGTCAATTGGATGCAAACTTGAACACAATATTTCTTAGGTAGTCCCCTTTAAAAAATTTGTCGGTCAAGTCTGCACCTCATTTTAGATAAGCCAACAGTGGGGAACTTATACATTTGACCCTATGGGAAATCAGATTCAAAGATTTTGTCCTCTTAAACCACAACCACAATTAGAACCAAACTTTGTCACAGTTGTCCTTGTGTGGTAGCCTTCAAAGTTTTTGATTTTAAGTTTGCCTCAATGAAGTTGAGGGAGACTATTGGAGTACCCTCGGCGTCCGCGTTTGTGTCCGTGTCTGCATCTGTGTCCGCGTCTGCATTTGGGTATATATCTTGGGAACTACAAAGGGTAGGGTCATCAAACTGTGTGTGCAGGTGTATCTTGGGTTGTCTCACAGCCCAAGGGAAAATAGGTCTCTCTGACCTATCTTTTACGCTTGATCACCTTGCATTTAATTTTAGGTCCGAGTTCATATCTCAGGTACTGTGCGTGGCAGGATCATCTAACCTTGCATGTACATGCATCTTTGGCGGTAAGTCAGCATCCAGGCAAAATTAGGTCACTTTGACATACATTTTCCGCATGATTGACTTACATTCAAGTTTGCGTCCGAGTTCATATCTCAGGTATGGTACATGGTAGGATCATCTAACCTTGCATGTGCATGCATCTTTGGTGTTAGGTCAGCATCCATGCAAAATTAGGTCACTTTGACCAACATTTTCCACATGATTGACTTACATTCAAGTTTACGTCCAAGTTCATATCTCAGGTACTGTACATGCTAGGATCATCTAACCCTGCATGTGCATGCATCTTTTGCGGTAGGTCAGCATCCAGGCAAAATAAGGTCACTTTGACCTACATTTTCTGCATGATTGACTTACATTCAAGTTGAGATCCAAGTTCATATCTCAATTACTGTATATGAATATAACATAATAGTTCAATTTTCAGTTACTGTATGTCACATGTTAATGTAAACTTAGATATGCATCCCTCTCTCATGTTGAGCAGTATCAAGGCAAAGTTATATTATTGTGATCATATGCCACAATGAGGCGAACTTTGTAATCCTTGATTACCTATGTTTATGTTAGTACCTCAGTTGGTCCCCTTCAAAAGAGATGACCAGTAAGTCTTAACCATATCCAAAATGGTTGCCATCAGGAAATGTAGTTCAACTTTGATTAGTACAGTACACACTTAGGACTGACATATTTCACACAGTAAATACCAGCAAATGTCAGTGTAAACACCAGCAAACTTTACGTTGTTAATTACATAGAAATATATTGGCAAGTCATAAATGTCAGTGTATAACACCAGCTTTTCACCAGCAATTGTCGCTGTTTTCACTAATGTCAGACTAGGGTGTTTTGTAACAGAAACACTCTGTCTGTACTGTAAATGACAACAAGGTCAATTAACATACTTGAAAATGAGGCCTTTTATTATTTTTAGGTTATTTGGACTGTCATGTCAGCCACATATATGGCCCATGTGAGCAATACAGGCTCTTGAGAGCCTCTTGTTAAACAGAAATTGACAAATTATTCTTGTATTACCAGACTCTTGATTGTAATAAATCCTCAAATTTACATTTTTCCTCCATTTTCAATATAAAATATGCATATTTTCTTTCATATTACAAGTGTTTTACATCACACTGAAAATCTGAAGCGAAGGTTTTCAAAAGTAAATCGCCGGTTTGACAGAGACTAATGAATAAAATCATAAAATGCTGCCACGGATTCTGCAAATCATGTCGGTTATCGACCAGAATTTAACATTGATATAATCCGGAGATGTCCGGAATTGGTTTTAAAATCCTAAATCCGATCATATTCTTCAAAATAAATTTCAAAATGGCCGAAACTTGGGAGAAAAATTTTGAAATCGCATTTAAAAAAAGAACGTTTTGAGCCACTTCAGGAGATATTTGCACAGAAATATAAAATTCATAAGCAGTAAAAATTGATAATGTTTATATATCAGTAGGTATTAAGCATGCAAATTGAAATTCAATTTGCTCCATTACGACCAATGGGACCCTTATCGTATCTAGCTCTTGGAGAAAATCGTATACGGAGAAGACATGATATTACTCAGGTTAGTCATTTGCACATGCATTAGTAAGATCTTCTATGCTAAGGAGAAAAAAATCGACGATCAGAAATGAAAACAATCCACGGTGAATGTAGGTTTTTGACTTTTTAAAAAATAGCTGGTTGCCAGAGATTTTTTTACTGGACGACTAAACTGATATAATAAACAAAATTAAGCTGCCCGAAGTGACTTTTGGTCGTCTGTGACAACCGGATGACTGGTAATTTCGTGCACTGCAACTGGTTTGTCTTTAAATTTTTTTTTCCGTACATCGGTTAAGTGATTCTGCACTCTTGTCTCGACTATGGTCTCGGTTTCTCCCACATACACAGTGTATTTACATTTTGAGCAATAAATCCCGTATACGACATTTGATGTTCTACAATGAATGTTGCTATTACAGTTAATAATGGTTCCTAGTACCAATATTCAGTGTTGTTCCCATAGGGTAGTTTGGTCAACTTGTAAGACATTCATAAAATGTATCTCAATACAAGAAAATATGTTCAACGCTTACCATGCATGCAGGTTTATTCATGCTTTTTTTATGATAAATGCCCAACAGCATACATAAAATATCTTTATCTGATATTTCGGATGCACAGGTTCCTACGCTGTGGTATTCTCATCTTGCAACTTGTACACACTTTTAAGGTTACACCTTTTTCATATCAATTGGGTCAAATTTACTGCCAAAAGGGAGATTTTAAAACGTGTATCTATTTTTTCAAAATAATGTACAAACTCCCATTTTGAAAGAAACCTCAATGTCAACAGTGCAAAGCACTAGCTAAAACTTCACTGCTTATTTTTGTTACACCCACAGGCACTTCTCTAAGAAGAGAGGGAGAGACTAACATTTTTATATGAAACAAGTGCCTGTGGACAGTGTGGATACACCCCCTCTCATGCAACTTGTATATTCTAATGTTAATTCTAATGCACCTCATTGTCAGGCACCCAGTTTGGTTCAAGTAAAAGAAACGGGCTGGCTTCGTCGTTGTCAACTGTTACCATTCTTAAGCCGCTTTTTGAGCGGACAAGTTTCTTTTCTGGAACTGCCATATCAAAACCGTCAAATGGAAATCCACGACGGAAGTCAAGAGTTGTTATTGCTTTGGAGAACATAAAAACCGAATACCGGATTCGAGTTAGTAGCATATATGTACATGTAATGCATATCCTGATGATTTAATATAGAAAATTTCTTACCATACCGGGTCTTTATGCCGCCAGAGACAAAACATTTTTACCTGGAGGTAATATGGTATTATCTTACTTACCTGTTAACAGGTAATGAACTTACTTATCAGGTAAGAGGTAATCAACTATCGTATGAGACTTGCCACTGATAAATATATAATCAGAGGAATATATATCATATAATTCGGACAGTGATGACATTACAAAATTATAAATATGCATATTGTTCAATGACCACCATGTTCTTACTTATATTGTTTTAAAGAATATTTTTTATGATAGAGAATGTATCTTTTGACATTAAAACTTTGTAATTTTTTCCTGGCCCTTGAAAATATAGTGGGTATTTTGTCTAATTTTGAATTCGATATTCAGATGAAATTCGAAAGTCTCCGTACAACAGAGTTTAAAAGAATATATTTGATTTAAACGTATTTTATTTGCTCAAAAACATACAGCAAAACGGATAAGACACAAGTTAATCAAACTTAGATCGTCTTCTCCTTAACTACAATATAATACAATAATACGCAGGCGTGAGAGTTCACTAATATAATAAAGAAAAGTATTTTTAGAGCAATAACAAGAGGATAAGAAAAGAAAAAAGATATAGGAAAGACACAAAATTTGCGTCTGATTGTGTGTGTGTGGGTGTGTGTGGATCGTACAAGTAAATTAACTCGATTTATAATCATACTACAAGAAATCTTTGGGATTTTTTAATATATTCAAATACTACCTTAAATACTTCTTCATTTTCGTGGTTTGAAAGAGTTGAACTACCACTAATTAAGAGCAAAAAGTTCCGTTCAAGACAATCAGGCAACCAGGCTAATTTATTTACTAAGACATCACGTTGATCTAAATATAATGGACATTCAAAGAAAAAATGTTTGTAGTCTTCACGTGGTTCCCCACAACGACATGATGGGTCAGATATTACGTTTATTTTATGGAGGTCATTATTAAGGAATGTTGCTGAATATCTCAACTGTGCTAAAATGATGTTAAGCCTTCGTGGTCCAAAGTAATAGTGGTCTGGGATTACTGCCTTTTTCTCTCTGGAGTTTTTTATTGCAGATTTAAATTTAGATAGATTATCTGCATGACGCGTGTCTAAGTCCAAGTTGTTCCACTGTCTAATAGTAGATGTAATGTAAGATTCACTTGTTAAAGATAATCTACAAAAAGGGACAATAATATCTTCACCGTTTCTCAGGGGATAAATACTCGTGCTTTGTATACTTGGCGGTATCAAATTTTTAAGGTAAGAAGGAGCGTCGCCATTTTGGATGTTAAAGAACATATTTAGTTTACGTATATTACGACGGGATTGCAGTGGTTCCCAACCAATTTCCTTGTATATATCAACTTTACTTGTAAAGATTGGAAGACCTATAACTATGCGGGCTGCTTCAAGTTGCATTTGCTCTAATTTGTTTGAATTTCCGATTCCACAATTATCCCATAATTCACTAGCATATTCAAGAATTGGACGAATATACACTAAATATAGTTTCTCAAGATTTGACCTGCTTAACTTAAATTTAAGTTTACGTAAAATATTTAAATGTTTTGAGACACTTGATATCATATTTTCAATATGTTTATTCCATTTAGCATCTGCACTGAAAGTAACTCCTGAATGTTTATGCGATTGTGCGACAGGAATATTTTTCCCATTGAAGACGAAGTTCATCTCTGGAATTTCTGTATTTGCGAATACCATTATCTCTGTTTTTTCGGGGTTAAATGATTCAGTGCATTAAAATCATGATCAATAACATTTTGTATTTGTGATTCATCATCACTTGAGAAGCTGAAAGAAGTGTCATTAGCAAATAGTCTTGTTAACGATATTAGTGTATCAGCTATGTCATTTATATAAATAATAAACAATAAAGGGCCCAAAACGGACCCTTGGGGCACACCGGCCTTGATAGAACGGAGGGATGAAGAAGAGCTTTTAACAACAACTCTTTGTTTACGTTGAAATAAATAATTACTAAGCCATTTGTGCAAATTACCATTTATTCCATACGATTTCAATTTATATAAAAGACCTCTATGCCAAACTTTGTCAAAAGCTTTAGAGAAGTCGCAGAACACAAAGCAACTTAACTCTTTTTTCTCTAATGAATTCAGAATACAATTGTAAATTTCTATAAGCTGGTGCACAGTTGAATTTTTTGGCAAGAAACCGGATTGGTATTCATAAATAAGCTTATATACCTCTGGAGATGATTAAAGATATACACCACACGCTCCATTATTTTACCAACACAACTAATTAAGGAAATGGGACGATAATTTGAGGGCAGTGAATTGTCACCTTTTTTAAAAATGGCAGTTACATTGGCAATTTTCCATGAAGATGGATATTTACCGTCACTTAAAGATTTATTAAATATTTTTTGAAGGGGCTCAGCAATTATTTCCGGACAAACTTTTAACATTTATTGACTAATAATATCAGGTCCTGAAGCCTTGTTTGGATCTGATACTTTAATCACATCGACAATTTCGTTTTTATCAATAAATATATCATTCAACTCGTTTTCAGTTTTTGAATCAATATGAGGGAGTGCTACATTATCATCCAGAATGTCAGAAATTGTACCTAAATATTTATTCAGAAGCTCACATTTCTCGTCATCATCGTAAACAATGCTTTCAAAAGTATCATCATTTATTATATTCTGAAGCGGGGGGATACTGTGGGAGCCATTGTTTGATTTTATCAGCATTTTCATAATCTTCCAATATGTTTTTGGATTCGTGGTATTTTCTAAAATTATGTTGTCTAATTTTTTTTTCAAAATTTTCTTTCGCAATCTTTTTTAAATTATTTACTCGGTTTCTCTGTTGTTTGTATTTACGGATATCTGATTCTTTTTTAGTCTGAAGCGCCAATTTTCGTATTCTATCTCTTTTTCTTATTTCTCGTCTTATTTCACCAGTAAACCATGGTTTATCATTATTTCGTACAGTAACTAATTCGGTTGGAATGCACTCCCTGACAATCTGAAGAAATGTATCAGTAAATGCAGTGTTCATTTCGTCAACATCCTCCAAATCATCAAGGAGTGCATTCAATTCAATATTGTTTAGCATTTCGGCCATTTTTTCTTTATCAGTTTTTTCATAAATCCAAATTTCTCTTTTGAAAGTTTTCTGATTAATTCTTGGACATTCAATGAAAGCAATGCTTGCATCATGATCACTTATCTAAACATCTGAGTATATGCATTTCAAAGTATCACTAATTATTATAGCATCTAACAACGTACTACTATGATTAGTTGTCCGCGTTGCTTTATTGACTACGTTTGTAAGATTGTACAGATTAATAGTGTCTATTAATTTATTATTACTTTGAACGAACAAGTCAGAATTCATATCTCCACAAATAACTATATTTTCATTTGACTGAAACCCCATCCCAATAGCATGATTTAAAAGATTGACCCTTCCCATGTATGTCAAGCCACACCATTTCATCCGTTATATTTTCAAGTTCCGGGCGACGTGTCACACCCAAGTCGTGACTATAGTGTAGATTAAAATTCCTCCCCCAAATGCTGATCTGTCGCGGCGTGCAAGGTGTGTAGAAAATGACTCTCAAGTTCAATTTCTTCGTTTGGGATATTATGAGATAAGTGAGTTTCTGTTAGTGCAACTATGTCAAATTCATCAGTAAAGTGTTGGAGGAATTCAAGTTTGTGTCGCATACTACGAATATTAATATTACACAGGGATATAGAATTTTCATTATTACCAGAAGGTGCACTCGACTGGTCTTGGATTTGTGGACCTGGATTTTGTTCCACGTTACCAATAAGTAAGATAAAATGCAATACAAACAACAGGAAAACTATGTTAATTTCAAAATTTAAACTTTGTAAAACAGATAACGATAAGACGAGAAAGGAGCATCTAAAGTTGGTAAGTAATATGTTTAGATATGTATTATTTTTAAAATTTGGTAAACCTTTTTGACTTTTTTTTCGTAGATTAAATAATCCAATGGTCGCTCTATAATGTTCAATACAATTACCCATTTGGATTCATACGTAACACATAATGTACAGCTAATAAGAGACGACCATTTGAACGTTTTGGTACTCGAAATCCACACACACAGACACACAAGAGAAACAAGTAACATAAAAATACAAGGATAGAAATAAACTGGAGTATAAAATTGAAGACAATATAAAGACAATAAACAAAAAAACATTATACAAACATCTGGAAAAATTGGGAAATGATTTTTAACTGACTCTTGAGAACATTAACTACATGTACACCAAACGTAGGATAGTAATTAAAAACAATGTTCTAGTTTATCTACATACGAGAAATTACAGTAATGCCCAGGTCCACATACCGCACTGTCCATTTGTGATGTGAACCCGGTTTTAACCTAATTACATACCGTAACATATATTATATACATTATCTCCTCGTTTGGTGTATTTGCTACTTTCCATTTGTAAAATCAAAAAGTCATATTAGAAATTTAACGTAATTTGAATTCGTGTAGGCCAAAAATATTTCAGTGGACGTGTCAGCAATGAATTTTGTTATTTTTTCTCATAAAGTTTCAATGCCCAGACGCAATCAGAACTGAAATAAACTATAAAGATTATAAAAGAATATATGTACACACACATAAATACAAAATTCGTTGCACGAGCAGGTGGTTAAATTAAGCGAGAAAAAAGGAAATGTTACAATTCCCGAATACTCTAGACCAAGGATTTGTATAGTGATCCTTGTCTAGACTGAATGCACTTTCTCATAATTACATAGTTTTTCAGAAATGAAAATTTTATCTCATGAATTGAATTACATAAATTATTGAAATCTATCTATTTACGTCCGATTGGCTGCAAAATAAATCAGGTATTACGATTTACCAGTATTTTTACGTCTGATTGGTTGATAAATAAAACAGATGACACATATAATTGCACATCAAAACCACAAAATTTCAGATAAAAAAGTATTAAGGATGTATTCTCCTGAGGTTTCAGTCTCGTTTATGAATAATTAATAAAACTTGCCTTATGAATTACATTTTTCCATTGATATATATTATATAATGCCCTGCCCAAATTGCGTCAAAAAATTATGTACCTATGTCCAGTAGTTTTCAAGAAATGGAAATTATAATTTTTTTTTACCAAATTTGACCATTGATCTCCGTCAGAATTTAGCCAAATTTGGGGTAGGGGTAATTAAAATAATTTTTCAAGAAAAATATTCATCTAGTTGATATGATAAATTTTCAAGAAAAATATTCATCTAGTTGATAAGTTCTTCGAGATATAATTGCCCGACTTTTTAAACACAAAAAATAGTGAGTTTTGACTGTGAAGTTGATGGGAATTTTGAAAAATCTAGATTTTTACAGATTTTACAAAGTCTTGAATTTGACCAAAAAAAAATGAACATTTTCTTACAAAACTTTCTTATATCATCACGGACCTGTGTTTTGTATTAGTGAACTTTTCAAAATCATGAGATCTAACAATCTGGAAACTTTGAGAGAAAACTTGATGCTAGAAATCGACATTTCAGCCAATAATGGCACCAAAATAGGCTAAAATTGATGAAATTTACGAATGACAAGTAGTCTACTTTTTCCTTTTTCCTTTTTCGACATTCAAATTTCAAAATAATTCTAAGTCCCAAATATGTGTATAAGCATATAATACTATTTTAACATTCATTTACTTTTTCGATANATGTTCCAAATGCATAGTCCGAGTTTCATTAAAGTATCTTGAAAAATGAATGAATAAATCAAAGTTGAAGTTACTTAGATATATAGGGAAATGTGGTCATTTTCACCTCCTCCACAGGTAAAGTGCCCAGATGTCCGGAAAAGAGAATACACTCATTTCAATAAAATATATCTGTTAAAGTGTAAACACAAGCAATACAAAAGAATTTCATGAAAGATATAGTACCGGTAATATAAACAATTTCCATTGCTTTACTGTAATGACTCACAATTACCAGTAATCAGTGAAAACGCAAATATGTATCTATTCAGCCATTTAAATATGATATTTATTTTAATGCAGCTGGATGAATTGTGTACTTTATTGGTGGGTTATTCCAACTTTCTACCAAGTATTAAAGTAGTTCCTTGTAGCTTAGGTTTAGGTTCCCTTTGCTTCTTCACTAAGAGCCAAGTTATGATTTATATCAATAAGATACAACGTATGTAAATTCATCACTGAGATATAAAGGAGCTTCATAAACATTTAAAGAGGAGTATATGAGAACTTTTTTGTAAATAGTGTTATTTCCTGTTGTCTATTTATCTAATCTACATACAGTTGCATTTATGTTCTGTGAAAGTACCAATACAGTTATTTGTGTCGTACCAATTTTCATATATATTTCATGATTGATTCAATCCAATGGAATTTTAATTTTCTTAAAAAATGCTTCAAACCATGAAAAAATGATTTATAGCAATACTTTTGAAATTGAAACTCATGAATCAAAGTGATTTGAACTATAATTATCCAGTTGTAGTACTGAGAATGTATAGTTAATTTCAAAGCGAGATATTAATCATAAGAACTTGAAGTTCAAGTGTTTTTCTTGAAGTGTTTTACACTGAAACATATAAATGAAAGAGTCATTATAAAACAAATATAAGTAGTAGAATCCGTATCTTTTTTGAAAACCATATTTCCTTTAAATGATTTAATGAAAATACAAAATAAATTTCCTACATTTTCACACATGTATCAAAAATTTTAAAAATAAAAGAAAATGTGTCCATGGGACACAGATGCCCCCAAAATAGATATCAACAAACAGGAAGTAGATGAGTGAAGGACTTGAAAAAGGGACAAACAGTACAACTCATCAAACCAAAGCTTCAAACCAAATTATATCAAACCATTCCTCCATACAAAAGCTGAGAAAATCCTTGAAGAAAGTTTCAGACCTACGTACATACAAAAAAGAATAAAACTTATTGCCCCCATCGCCCAACGGTGGGGGCATAAAAATATAACATCTGAATTTCACTCAATAAACTTTTCTAGTGAAAATGCTCATCATAAACATTTTGTATTAGCTTGAATAGATATATAGTTTAAGCCCATAGGTTTCCGAGTCAAATTTGTTACCAACTATTGTATAAAATGGTGCAAACGAGAAAGTGCAGACAAACACGCACTCAATATGTTCAGAGATAAAATTATTACCAAAGTCACCAATAGAATAAATTTTTATAAAGATAATTATAAAGAGTCACCGCCTAAGCTGTCTGTAAACAGAATTAAGTTAAAATTAAAAGATCTTAGTAATAAATATGTGTTTGTACCAGTTGACAAACCCTCTAACAACGTTTCTATTATTTGAAAGAAATACTACATCGATGTCCAACAAAATGAATTATCAAAGTCTAACACTTTCAAACGTACTAATTTTGAAGAAAAATCATTAACCAAACAGCAATTCAACGATACAAAAATGCTCCAAGTTCCATCCAAAGATAACACCTTGCCTACTATGTACTGGGTTCCTAAGCTTCACAAAAATCCCTACAAACATCGTTTTATTTTGGCATCGAGTAACTGTTCTACCACTAATTTATCCATCCATTTAACCAGTGCATTCACCTGTATTAAAGAGTTAGTTATCAAATACTGTGAAAAAACCTATCAAAACTCTGGTGTAAATTACTTTTGGAGTGTAAAAAATTCCATTGAAGTTTTAGATAAATGACAATCAATAAAAAGACCAGTTTCGTCTATTGACAGTTATGATTTTTCTACACTTTATACAACCCTTCCACATAAATTGATTAAATCAAAATTATTAAATGGTCATTCAAATTTTCTGGTCTACAGTTCATTTGTTGTAATAAAAAGCAAGGATTCTTCTCTAATATCATTTACAATAATCATAGTTCCTGGACTTGTGATGACATGATTAAGGCACTGAATTTTTTGCTGGACAATATTTTTGTTCGTTTTGGCAACATCGTTTATCGACAGGTCATTGGAATTCCCATGGGTACAAACTGTGCACCTCTCATTGCAGATCTTTTTCTGTTCTGTTACGAACGGGACTTTATGAAAAAACTACAGAATGGAACCGTACAAAACAGTGATCAACTTATTTCAATTTTCAACGATAACAGCAGGTACATCGACGATATCCTTACTATTGACAATCCCCAGTT
>MJUU01018873.1:130552-142543 GCA_002080025.1 Modiolus philippinarum
AGGTTACAGATTTCATAAATTGATTAACACCTTTAAGAAGTTTTATAGAAGATATGAAGATTTGATTTCTAAATATGGTGCGACTCGCAAACAGCTTATTACTAAGGGCATTTCTCACCCTCGATTTTATGGAAATGTTGTTAAAAAATGTCAAAAACTGATAAAAAATCCAGAAAAACTGGGACGTAACTTACATTCTTTACGTAATAGGGGATATTGACAGGATATTCTTCAGGATTCCGTTAAATTGGCTTTGGGATCCAATGACCTGAAGATATTACAGGTATACTGGCCTCTCACTGATACTGCCGATGTCTACTGAAATCTATGATAATTCTTTACCAAACCCTTCGGGGAGTTTTGAGTTTGATCTTTCTTCCGTAGTATGACAGTGTTTTACCAGCAGACTAGGCTCCTTGAGCTAGCCGGCAGTTTAGCGGCGAGCACTCCTCGACCCATCTTTCTAAATTACGTTTTGTCTTTTTCTTTCCTTCTCAAGATTGTGGTCTTGGAGTTAGTAGTCTACCTGTATTGGGTTTTAATTGTATGTTTTATTATACTATAGGGAAACGGGATAGAGAAAGGGGAGGTTTGGGTACCCATAAACCGGTTTAACCCTACCGCTAGCTCTTGCTAGTGCCGGTACCAAGTCCGGCTATCCCGAGTTCCTATCTTTTGTCATTTTATTGTTTTTCTCGTGCGGTTCCCTGGTGGATTGTGGCATGTGATTGTGGTTTACGGCCATTGTAGGTGTTTCCTGTTATCTTTCTTATATTAATTGACCTCTTCTTGCATACAAGTGTCTTTTATATTTTCAAAAGATTTTCAATAGCTTACTGCAACTATGGTTTAAGATATTACATTCAATTGATTACATTACATTAATTGTAGTGACATGTACATGCATGATCAAAATTTTGCTTACAACTAAGGAGTATTTCCCTCTTGCATAACTCTGTCCTTAGCTGTTTTTGTCTTTCAATTAGATCATTTTTGTGTTATTTGTGCTCTATCAGATAGTTTATTGTCTTCCAAATATATTTATTTGATTTAAACTGAAGAGACATAGGCTGTTAAAAATGGCCATAAGCAGAAATTCAATTTACAGTAACTTCCCTATTTTGTTATTTATTTTTACCTTGTAGTTCTACCCACACACTCACCTTTCGCCTTCGTATGAAGTCAAACCTCCCTTTACAGTTGGTACAGTAGTCGCACTACAAATATAAATTGTACGTTATTTATGTTTTTTGTATATTATACAGTCATGGTACGGATTTTAAGGTACTCAATATTTTACTTGACATTTTTTGAAGGTCAATATTATCTACACAAATGCTTAATTTTATCACTTCTGCTTAACAAAACTGAAGGATTTTTTCCCACTTTTAATCAATGCAGGATATATCACCAAAAACCCTGGAAAAAATCATCTACTCCATATACATAAATGTACTAGTATGAAGTGTAGATGAAATCAACAAGAATTTATGGAATGTGTAAAACATGTGTCTAGTATGTAAACAAATATGTTAGGACGAACATGTCATTGCCATGCATACGATGGGATGCAACATAATTCATGTTTGATCCTGTTATGTAGATCTTTCACCAAGTTATGTTGAATTGTGCATCTGACATAAACCCGGCATGGAAGAATATTTTTTAACATTATGATCTACAAGGGAACCAACCTGACAGAAGTAGTTTAATCCCTGAATCAATCCTAGCAGAAGAATGTGACAGAAATACAACAGTGATTTTAGGACAAATGGACGAACAAACAAGGTGAATTCAGTAAACCCCACTCTCTATTGAGTGGTGGTATAATTTGTCAATAAAACACCAAACTAAATTTTCTGTGAATTAAGTAAAGGGTGTCTCCAGTTATAGCCCTTTTAAAAAAGTGTTGCTATCTTTTCCTGGATTTGAACTCTTCCATCAAATGGAGGTACAAACACTCTTCCCTTTCGGTCTTCACTCGTACGGTTGGCTAACAATAGACAACTTAAACCCTGAATACATTTTAATTCTAACAACATTAGAGCAGTGTCACAGTAAACCACAGCAAACAATGACATCGTAATCTAAATATGAACAGTTTTATGAACTGTGTTCAGGATGAACAACACTTGCCGTGTTGGGTTGATAACTGGAACTGTTTATTTGTATTTAAATGCCAAAACCAAAGGACGGACCAAATGATTTTTTGATTTTTTTGAAAAGGCCTATAATTGGCAAATTGTTACAAGCACAGTGAGTGCCAGCACTGCAAATGTCAGAAAACGATAAATCGGACCCTTAGTAAAATACATGTAATTGATTGAATATACTGTTCCCCATATGAATTGAAACTAAAACTCATAGGAAGCATATGAGATACAGTAAAAACTGAGACAATCAGTAACAAAAACTGCACATTAGAGATCTGACATTTGGGGGCTTCTGTCAGACTAACGCAAACACAAATAACAGCTGGTTGGCAAACACTGACAAACAGAGATATCCGTGATATAGACAATAAGGATTGACTCAGTTCTTTTATGAATTTAAAAGTTACTCAGGCATAAAACTTCAATACAGAACAAGGGCTATGTGTATCCATATATCCCAACCACTCCAGAAATATGAAACCCTACATATTTACAGATTTTCCAAAATTTTTTAGAAGGGGCATTACTCCTACAGAAATATCTGACCACGAGTCATCTTTTTACACCCTTGAGGCATTATTAAGCTAAAGCTACTGTATAAACATAATTCATATCCAATGCCAAATTAATTTGCTTGTGTGCTAACAAGGATATTTTGTCATTTTTCCAAGATATAAAGGGGCATAACTGCTACAAAAATATTCAACAAGGCTCATCTTCGAATTCTCTCAAGTCATTCTTGAAATAAAGCTACTGTACATGTATAAATTCTATCCAAATCCATTCATAGATAAATTTGATAAAGAGTTTACAAGGATAATAGGTGTTTTTTTCACAGCATCATCAATTATGATCAACTGATCAGGTTACTTGTTATCTTCTGGTCACCTGATTGAAGTGTTGAAAACAAATTGTTGTCTCCTTGACACTTACCCCGTTTCCTTTCTTTTTCATACTTACATGCTAATATAATGTTCCACTAATATTTTGTTTTACAAGATATTTTAATTTTGAAAAAAAATATGATAACTCCAATTATGTCATAATCATAAATCCAAAGATTCATGCATGTATCTCAATTCCTTCATATAGAAAATTAATGCTGAAATTTCCATTTGGAAATGTGATAGGATATTAGGATAAAGCCAGAGAGTTTCGAAGTCCTTCAACTACTTGATTTCTCTACTAATAACGTCACTAGGTAAATAAAAACAAACCTATATGTTGATTTTCAAAGATATAAAGGAATGTGGCTCCTACATAACTATTTAAACTGGACTCATCTTGGAATTGCCTCAATACATTCTTGAACTTAAGCTGTAGTTAAATTTTATCCCAATTTGCAATCCATTGAAAAATAAATTTTCTAAAGCACTGACAAGGATATTTTGTTGATTCTTAGTTAACAAGAGGTTCTCAAGAGCCTGTATTGCTCACTTGGGCCATATATGGCTGTTACAGACATCCCAAATAACCTAAATAAACAAGGGCCTCATATTCAAATATGTTAATAGACCTTGTTGTTATTTGCTATTCAAAGTTTAACTACATTTCCTGATGGCAACCATTTTAGACTGGTCACTTTTTTGAAGGGGACCAACTGAGGTACCAACTACCAACATAAAATCAAAAGCTGTGAAGGTGACCACCAAAGGACAACTGCGACAAAAGTTTGATTCCAATTGGCCTAGTAGTTTCAGAGGAAATCTCCATAAGGTCAAATGTGTTACCCACTGTTGGCCATCTAAAATAAGGTGCAGACTTGACAGACATTCTTTTAAAGGGGGCCATCAAAGAAATGTTGTGATCAAGTTTTGATCCCATTGGCTTTGTTGCCTCAGAGGAGAAAATCTTTTGAATGCTTTAAAATAGGGTCCAATGTTAAAACTACATTGTATGCTCACCACTGTTGGTCATCTTGGATGATGTATTAACATACTTTTAAGGGGACTATCTTAGGACTATTGTGAACAAGTTTGGTTCCAATTACTTTATAGTCTCAGAGAAGAAGATCTTTGAATGCATTTCCCAGAGGGTCCATTGTAAAACTGTTCCCTGCTAGCCACCATCTTGGGTGAAGTGTAGATTTGCCAGATATATCTTTTTGAAGGGGACCACCCAAGGACTATTGTGACCAAGTTTGGATAAAAAAGCTTTGTTGTTTTTGAGGAGAAGATCTTTGAATGCTTTACCATAGGGTCCAACTGTGTTCCCAGCTGGCATCCATCTCATATGTGATGTGTACTTGACAGACACATTTTTCAAAGGGGCAAACTATTGTTATGAAGGTTGGTTCCAATTGGCTGAAAGTTCTTTTACTGAATGAGATCTTAGAAATGTTTTCCCAAAGACTAGAGTCAAATGGTAAATTTAGGCTCCCTGCTGGCAGCCATCTTGGAAGAGATCGAACAACTTGGCCAATTGTTCTACAAAATGTAGTCCTTCAAGGTATGCTGAACTTTTTTGCAAATTAAATTTGACCTCTAGCTCAAATTGTTTTTGAAATATAAGAAAAAAGGTATAAAATCAGGAAAGATTTGACCAATTAAGGGCAATAACTTCTATATGGATACTTGTATTGTGAGCTTTGTGTATAAATTCTTTTTGACTGTTTTTCATGTGAACCTAACCTTACACCACTAAGTTTTTTGTGACAAAAGGTCAAGATACACCTCCCTCTTTCATACAGAATTTTGATTATAAAGTTAGTTGATTTGTCAAGATTCTTGTGATAAGAAAACAATACAAAAAAATATGAGCTATTTATGTTTCACTGAACCTTTAACATGCTAAATAAATTCAAAATATAAGGTGCACAACTTGATCATATGAAGAGAATAAAATATTTGTATCCGGAAAGGTTATTTGGGATCTCAAAAAAAAATTGAGTTTCATAATATCAAAAAATTTCAAGCATTGTTTGCACATCAAGATTGTAGGTATACAACATATCCTGAAAGTTTTGTTGGAATCTGACTTACAGTTTTGAAGGAGTTTCAGATTAACAAACCAAATTAGCATAACAGTTATTTCACTTCAGTGAAATTCAAGTATCTGTAAAATTATATATATATAATTAAAATTTTAAGTGTCAGGTGCACAACTAATTATAAGTGAACGACATATCCTGAAAGTTTGCTTGGAATTATGAACTACCAAAATTGTTCTCAAGTAGGGAGATTTGCCGTAAGAGGCTTTCACGACGTATATTTAGGCCTTTTTTTAACAGAATTTAGTTTAAATGTATGTACAATGTATATACTCAAATAAGGTACTATGCTCAAGCACATTTACATTCTTATGAAAGTAATTCCTATTAAGGCTTACTTAACCTTTTAGATGCAAAGAGCTTCACCTAAGCTTTCTTAGGGAATAGCCCCGCATGTCGTCATATTTGTTCAGGACATGATACTTGTATTTAAATGGCATGTACAATTAGAAAATAAAATCGATATATATATATGTATATATGATAAAATAAAATACCTTGAATTTGTAAATTAAAATAAAACTAGAATACTGACAAAGTCAGAAAGGGCCCCTCCCCCTTGTGTGTCCTAAAGACCTGTTTGCGGAATTTCAAACAATTTTTAGGGAAAAACATAAATAACAAAACCTAAGTTATTGTAAATTTAGTTTCTGCATATGGCCACTTTGACAACTTATGTCTAATATCAAAACATTGAAAATACTATATGAAGGTCATTTCAAGTTATCATATGACAGAGCTAATTCTAAAAATATGATTTTTCTCATATAAAAACTTAAGATGTTTTATGATTCTCCTCAAAATCATTAGGGACCTTCTTTTGATCAAGTCCACCACTGTGCCTAAATCTTATAAAAATCTGTGAAGTCATTTCAAGTTATCATACAACATAGAGCTTACTTTCAAAATATGCACTTTTCCATATAAAAACTAAGTTTTTCCCCGAAAATTGTTTTCAGATTTTCCTAAAAAACAAAAGGGAGCTTCCTTTGGTCAAGACCAACATAGCGTATCAAAATCAAATAAATCCTTGAAGGCAATCTTGATTTATTGTATGACAAAGAGCTAAATCTCAAAATCAAGGTTAGGCAGTTAAAACCATCCCAGTTTTAACCGGTGGTTTTATCCGCACCAGTCTTTACTCCCTCAAGTGGTCAATACCGGTCAATACTGGTCAACTGACTTTTCAAGAAAGACCATACGATAGAATTTATTTACAGAATGTCATATAATAAAATATTTGAATATAATTTGACTTTATTTCAGTGTTTTTTTTAAATTAAATTTACAATTTTTAAATTTTTAAATTAAAATCAAATGAAATATGACAGAAATTTATGTATCTTTATCTTGATATGCACTTTTTCATATAAAAACTAAGTTTTTCCCTCAAAACTGCTTATGGATTTTCCTCAAAAATGAAAGGGAGCTTCCTTTGGTCAAGTTCAAGTTTGAGTATCAAAATCATTAAAATATCTGCAGGCAATCTTAAGTTATCGTACGACAAAGAGCTACATGTAATTCTCATAATATGCACTTTTTCATATAAAAACGAAGTTTTTCCCAAAAAATCATTTTCAGATTTTCCTCAACAACGAAAGGAGCTTCCTTTGGTCAGGTCCAACCTTGAGTATTAAAATCATTAAAATCCCTGAAGACAATCTTAAGTTAACATACGACACAGAGCTAATTCTCAAAATATGAACTTTTTCATATAAAAACGAAGTTTTTTCCCAAAAATCTTTTTCCGATTTTCCTCAAAAACAAAAAAGAGCTTCCTTTGGTCAAGTTCAAGTTTGAGTATATATCAAAATCATTAATATACCTGAAGGCAATCTTAAGTTATCGTACGACATAGAGCTAATTCTCAAAATATGCACTTTTTCATATAAAAATGAAGTTTTTTCCCAAAAATCATTTTCCGATTTTTCACAAAAATGAAAGGGAGCTTCCTTTTTGAGTAAAACAAATCATAAAAATCAGTGAAGGCAATCTTGAGTTATCATATGACATAGAAAATGCTGACCGACAGACAGACAGACAGACGGACAGCAGGCTGATTACTATAGGGCGCCACCATTTCATGGAGGGGACCTAATAATTTTGCAAATAGCAAGCAAATTTTGTCTTAAAACATTTTCATGCTATATAATTTAAGTTCAAATTTGTTTTTTTATGTTAATTGATTCATACAAAATGATCATAATTAAGATGCTTTAGAGATTATGAGCATCATACTTGAGCATCATACTTCCATTTTTGGCGATTTTTCGGAAATTGTGAGATTCTCATCTCCTGCTCGAGAGACTGATGGCTGGTGGAAGATATATGAATTTTTGACAAAATATCGGGAGCCTCCCAATGAAATCGGGAGAGTTGACAGGTATGTGTATTCTAGATTAACAAACCGAATAAGCAAATGAGCTATTTGGCTGAGTGAACATTTAAATTGTGTATTATTAATTAAGATATCATGACGTTCACAATTAAAACCGGTGAAAAACATATTCTGCAACTTACTTTGGAATATGCATGATATGACTGATACTTTGAAGCACTTGTGGATAACAATGTAAATAATAAATGAGTTACTGTAAAGTTTTATATTGGTACTAACCATACATGTGATAGGTATCTAGAGCCAATGCAGGAGATAGCCTTAATTTTCAGGGGGATTAGCCATTTTTTCAGGTGAAATCAGGGAGATTTTTATCGCCATATTTTCAACATATAATATAAATACTGCCAGGGATTAAGCTAAGATTTTGAGACCGTTAGTCACATATGCGTATCAGTTTCGCAGGGCAATTTGTACTATGAAGATTTTACTTTTATGATTTATAATTTTTATGTATTTGTTTTTTTTTTAAATGCACTTCATTGTTTGGTCAAACCTTGAAAGGGAAATTACTCCTACACCGGACAAACAAACATTAAACATGCACACTTGTTTTAAAGAAAGTTCTTCGTGCTTAGCCATCCTGGACAAAGTAGTGCCCTACACAATATTTATGATATTCTGTAGTAAGTTAGAATACTTTCGATTTTTTAATACTTTCCTACTCAATAAGAAGACAGTTCAAGTTAGTACAGTTGTTTATTTTACTTGAAACAAGTAGCACTTTAAAGAATGGTAAGTGCTATTGGGGATTGGGGTTTGAATTATGTTGCCGGCTAAACGTCTGCTAAAGATTAAACTATCATTAAGTTTAATTAAAAATGCTTTATTTTTTGGTTGTTTTTCACAAGCAAGGAACCATTCTGTCCCCTTGAGATTTTTCAAAAAGTTACCTCCCTTTTGGGTTTCGCTAAATTCATTCTGTTGATCGCAGAACTGGCAAATGGTCTGTTGCCATACAGGTAAGCAGCTTATCTCTGATTGACCGGTAATTAGTGATACCATACCATGCCCGGAACACAGGTAAACAAATCACCTATGGCGTTTGTTTACAACAGACCTAATCCTTTAATTAGCATTACAGGTGTAATTAAAGTGTCAATTTGGACAATAAGATTACAGTGACAAAGATTATGAGCAGTCATGTGACTATAGGCTAATTACATCACTTGGGAATACTCCTAAATGGCGATTTCGTACACATTTTTTTTATTTTGGCTGGAAGCGGATTTTCAGGGAGATATTTCTGGAATTCCAGGAGGTTAAAGAAGCCCTTGAAAATCCGGGAGATCACATGTATGACTAACTAAGCTAAGACCAAGTTTATTGTGTGGTGATAGTTCAATGCTTTTCTCCATTGACAGTACCAGTCCTACATATCCTAGTACCATAACTGTTGTTCTGCACATGGGGTAATTTAGTCAATTTATAAGACATGCATAAAACATGTAAAATGTATATTCCAATTATTGGTTTTCGTGACGTCATAATTTCCATTGAAAAACAATGTAATCCACCTAAACTAATGGTCCTCAATCAGATCATCTGATGGTATATCAATACTTGAAAATATATTCAAATCTTACCAGGCATGCATGATTATTCATGCTTTTTCATACAAAAACACTCAACAGCATACATAAAATACCTAAATCTGATATTTCTGATGCACATGTTGCTTAACTCATAAACTGTGGTATTCTCATCTTGTGTACACTCTTTTAAGGTTGCACCCTTATCATATCAATGGTCAAAAGGAAGATTTTGAAAGTTGTATATATTTTCTTTTCAAAATCATGTACATTTTGAAATGTCAGCAACCGAAAACCACTGCTTAGGCCCTGTTTATTTTGGTTACACCCCCTCTCATGCATTTGTATATTTTAAAGTTAAACGTTAGTGCACCTCATTGTCAGGCACCCAGTTTGGTTCAAGTAAAAGAAACGGACTGGCTTCGTCGTTGTCAACTGTCACCATTCTTAAGCCACTTTTTGAACGGACAAGTTTCTTTTCTGGAACTGCCATATCAATCCACGACGGAAGTCAGGTTGTTATTGCCGTGGAGAACATAAAAACCGAATACCAGATTCGAGTTGGTAACATATTCCAAACATATAACATATATTGTTGCATGTTTGAAATCTTGATTTGTATGCCCTTATGGGCCCTATAATTGGAAAAATAAAAAATATTCTATTCTATTCTATTCGAAAGCTCAAGAAAAGATACCTTCTTGGTATGGGTCAATAAATACTATATTTGATTGTATCAAAAATATTAAAAGTTTGAATTCAAGTAGTCCATTTACATTTAAAAGATGGCAATGGCTGCGCGTCCATGCCGCGTGGATGCGTAGCCCACAGGCTGCGCGCCCAGGGGGGGGCTCCCAAAAATTTTCTATACATAGGCTTGGACTATTTGTTTTGGGTTAAAATTTTAGATTTTGCTATTTTTTGGGTGTGAAAAAAATGTTAGTATTTTTTGGGGGTATCATAATGTGGTGGTATTTTTTTTGGGCGTTTCATATTTTGTTGGTATTTTTGGGGCACATGAGTTTCCGATTAAAAAGATTGACCACATACATAAACTTACATGGCTTTTTGTCTAAAATTTAGCACCAAGCTTCCCGGACATATCCCTATTGTTTGATGGACCCTACACTGATTTGTAGTGTTTCAGCAGCTGTGTAACAATTTCTAGGAATGATTGTATTTGTCTTACATAGCATTGCACAGGCTGACCAATGAAATATTTGTTTATAAAAAAACATAAGCCAGAACATTAACATTCTTTGGTATTTTTTGGGGGTATAAAATTTTGGAAGGTATTTTTTGGGGGTGGAATTATTATAAAAGGTATTTTTTTGGGTATACTTCAAAATTTTGGTATTTTTGGGGGTATATTTTTTTCTTATGTATGGGTAAAATTTGAGAGTACCCCCTGCTTTTTTAATCTTTAATCCCTCAACAGAGACAAACTTTATTAACTAAAATGTATACATGTATCGAAGCAGTGCATTTGTGTAAATGCTTTCTAGCAATTCTGTGCATTTAATACTTCAGCTATGGTTTCAGGTTTCACAGACAATCCACAACCAATGTAACTGAGGGGTTTTTCTAGCGCAGCATGCTATGACCAAAACATGTTGACAACAAATAAATATGCATCTAGTTAGTACTTGCTTAATTTAATGTGATTGATACAATAATAACTATATGTTTGTTTGATGTGTTTGACGCCGTAGACACCGTAATATATTTTACACAATAATACATTTGAGTTACATGTACTTTTTAGCCCTTTGTAAACTATTTATCTCAAAAACGATGAGAGATGAAAGATATTCTGAAAGCTCTAATTGAAAGGAATCCAATGAAAAAAGATCCCATCAAAATTGGATGAAAAATGAAAAAAAAAATGATGTACCCTTGAAAATAACGTTTTTAACACTTCAGTCCCTTTTATTTTGAAAAAGGTAATGTATACTACTGAGATATCTCCCGAGAATAGTTTAATAAAATAAATCCCGTCAAAATCGGATGAAAAAAGTTTTAAATACCTTCAAAAATGAATTTTTTGGCTCCGTTGACCCGTTAACCCCTTTTATCTCGTGTATATTGAAAACAGTATTAAAGATACATGTATATAACATTTACTACATGTTTAACACAAGGAATCTTTGAAAAATAAAAAAGTTTAAAACATTTTGGCCTGGCCAATTTATCCCCCTCAAAACTCAAAACCTGGTAATAGATAGGCATACGAGAGTAGTAACTTCTGTAAGATTTGTTTGCAAAGAATTCAATAAAAAAAATGTCCAACAAAAACGGATGCAAAGTGATCAAATATAAAAAAAAATTGTAACAACCCAAAAACATTTAATACACGGTAGACTCTAGACGGTAGACTCAGGAATAAAAGCCCTGTCCTTGATAAACTGGAGTTTTCTATGTATCGTGTGCGTTTTTGTCACATGTACATTCACTCCATATCCTTTCATTTTTCCTATCTAGAATTATATCATAACTCATATTGATCATTATTTTAAAATGCTATATTGGGATATAAGTTCCATTGCAAAAGATAAGTTTGCGGAAACCTATGTGTCCACAGATAGAAGACGCAGAGATCCGGACCCCGACCACGAGGCCGACATCGCATAAAATAACATAACCGCAATCTGTAGGGGTCACATAAAAAGAACTTTTTATTGTAATTTTCCATACAATGAAGTAATGATATCATCATTTTCACCCCTTATCAACTAAGATCGGAAATAACTTCTGGTTTTTTTTGTGCGTTTGTGGTTATGTATACTTTTGTAGTTATCTGGTAAGATTCCCAAATATTAACATTTTTTTATATATTTTGGATTTATTTTCTTATGGTCTCCAATATCTGTATCCGAATGAAAATCAAAATTTTATAGCAACCACGTCGTTACCAAGTTT
>MJUU01018873.1:152313-174588 GCA_002080025.1 Modiolus philippinarum
ATAGCAACTTAGGTTAGGGTTGAAAAAAAGAAGTTTAAGAATAGCATTGGATAAAATCAGAAGTAACTAAAAAAATAGTTAGAGTTAGTCACAAACAAAAGACAACAAAAATCAGGAAACGACTGTATAAGGATTGAGAGAACACAACATAAATAATATATAATACATCAAATGACTAGGGTTAGATAATGGTTATGGTTAGAGCTAAGGGTTAGGGTAGATTAAAAAAAAAACAACAAAAGATTGTGTCATGGTTGGAGTGGGATAGAGTTAGTCATAACGCATCTAAACAAAGTCATAACTGATTATCTAACAAGACTACAACAGAAAAGTTTAAGGTTAGTTTTGGGGTTAGGATGAAACCAAAGTTAAAAGGGGAGACCTATGAAAGCATCTTAGACAGGGCGAGACCAAAGCTTTGACGAGACCAGGATTAAGGCCAAAGGTCAGTGGCACACTAAAGTACATCCGCACCAGCATAATATGACTTCAATAGCAGCTCGACATGGGTCAAAAAGTCCCTCCGAATCGGGAGGGAAAAAACGAATAACTATAGAATGCAGTACGTAAAAGTGGTCTATACTAGCGTGTTCTACTACTCTCGTGTACTTGGCTTCGAAACATAAACCTTTTACAGCACACACAAATAAACACCGGTAGTTCTTTATTCTTCCGCAAAAAAAAAAAACGTAATTCTATCTCTTTCCACCTTTAGTTCTCCGTTGCCTAAGTATCTCCACAAACTACAATCACGCTTTGTTTAACACAATTGAAAAGTCTTTTATAGTATTTGTATATTAATGATTATTGCACAATACCTCATCTCTATTTATTAACTTCTGGTTTTAAATCTATACATTACTGTTCTTATTCTTTGTATCATATCTATATTTATAAATCTGGCTAAGCGAATATTGCAATACCAATCCCATCATCCTCTACAAACCTGTTCCGAGTACCACCTATAGTAAATGTTTATAATACTTTTCGAAACAGAAAAATTAAACCCCGCCCCGTTTTATCAGGACGAAACTGGACGCCATTTTGATTTTCGAGAATCTGAATTCCTATTGGTCAATAGTCTTCACTGCATGCGTTCTCCTCACTGCGCAAGCGTACTCCTTACTTCCCGCCAAGAACTATCTATATAGCTAGGCTATTCCATAGCCTAGCTAATTTATAATAACAGTGCTAGGAATTATTCGACTGTTGTCTTAGTAATACAAATTTGAAAGTACACTTCGTCATATTGGCATTTTATAAAGCTGTCACTTGCGATAGTTGCTTCCAGAAAATAAAGGAAATAAGATTCCTTTTCAGCCACGGTCCAATTTACAATCATTTACACGTGAAGAAGATCATAAATGATGCCAGTAATTCCAGAACTGTGAATTTTTTGTAACTTGTGATAGACATTATTGTTTTGAAAAATTAGGTGTATAGATTAAGAAAAAGGAAATATCTTGCATTTGGTCTTCATCTTAGTGAGTTAGACAAAAACATTTTCCTACTATAGATGGACTAGGACTAATATTTGAAACATTCACATTTCTTACAATTTCGGTGTCGCGGCAGATTTACCTGTAAATCGTCGTATTTTTTAGCATTTCTCTGTTGAAACAGTACACTTTACAGCTACATTTTCAACCGATACAAAATACATCATTTTATAGAAAAAAAGATTGCTGCAAATCATAGTAAAATTTTTGCAGAATAGATTTATTCCAAAGTGCATAAATTTTGCCCTAACACTTGGATAATTTTGGCTTTTTTAGAAATATTCCGCAAAATTTTACACTTCATGACGTTTTTTAGTTCACTTTCTTTTTCCCCCAAAATATTTAATGCTACAAAATCTGTATGATTGAAAAGATGAAACTTCGATGAAAATCATGATAATTTTTTTAGTTTAGTTGTAAAATACACAGGGAAAAGTTAAGAGTTTCAACTCCAATTTTATTATGTTATATTACTCCCAGAGATGGACACCTTTTCTAATGTTTTCACCTTCATTTAGTGTACGTCCTGGTTCATGCAAAGACCTTCTCTACAATTTGACGTTTTTTTCCGTTTCCACACAATTTTACAAATCGCCATAACTGGCAAAATAAATTTAAAAAATCAGCCTTATGAAATGTTCAGCTAAGAATCATGTATAACAACGCTTGCACATGTCCGTTTTTATATTAATGTTTTTTTTTATTTGATCTGCGCGGAGGTTATAATTTATTTAGATAAATAACAACTTTTCATAAGGTATAACCACATTAAATTGTTTTAGAAATCGCTCTGTCTTTATAATAAAATTATAATTTCGGATACTTTATCCGAATATCCGGAAAGGACTCCTTTTCTATACAAAAACCGGAAGCGTGTACGCGCAGCCTGTGGGCTTACGCGTCCACGCGGCGTGGACGCGCAGCCACTGCCTTAAAACATTATGTATGAAATATCTAATGATCTACTACAAAGATATGTGGAATAAGCAGAAAAAGCAATATTCTGATGGAAAATTATGTATCTATACCAAATTCAAATTTAATTTTGGGTTAGAAAAGTACTTGATATTATCAAAAAACTTTGAGCAGAGGCGAAGGTTAACCAGGGTACTCTCAGACAAGACAGGGTTTTATCAGGTGCACCTCAGGCGAAGTTGAGGATGAATTACATTTCACATTTTCATGTGATAAGTTTAAAGAAGAGAGAAAAGAATTACTGAAATGTGTTTTATTATCATGTCCAAATTTTGAGAGTCTTAATTTACAAGACAGACTAAATTGGATTATGAATACAGAAAACTTGGACATTTTTGACCCATTTGTCAAATTGTATTTTAAAAAATGAAACTTGATTTCAAGCCTTATTGAAATTAATCAATTTTCCAGCTATTCACATATAGGATATCATACAAATGGAACTTTTTGCATCGTCCCTTGCTGATTTTTGCAGTTGGGTGACCACTTTGCTTGCCCATCTGCTTCAATCACGAGGTAGTTCCATTTATATCCTTTTGTTGTGGAATTTATTAAACAAATACAAGATGTCGTATAAATGGAGCTATTCGCATCGCCCCTTGGCGATTTTTGCAGTATGGTGACCGCTTTGCTTGCCACGAGGTAATTCTATTGACATCTTGTCTTAAAATATTGAATTAATTTCATTTATAAAACTGACTATTAGTTATCATTTTAATTTTAATTTGTGTATAGATGAAAATACTCCCCCAAGTTCATATATTAGATACTAATAGATGTCACTTTCTTTCCTAACTTTCGCCTGAGGTTTATTTGTTATTTATGTGCTAGTTAAATGTCGTATTTGTGTAATTTAAACTGTGTTGTGTCTATATGTTTTCATGTTCATGCCCCTTGTGGGCCCATTTTGGTGAATAAAGATTTTCTATTTCTATTTTTATTCAACTATGGCACGTCAAAGCCACAAAATGAGATAATAGAGCGTTAATTACTGAAATAAGGTAATTTTAATGAATTTTCACAGAATATAAAAGTAGTCAAATAATCAAGAACTGGGGTATAATTATTACCAGAGACATATAAATACATTAATTTAGATATTAAATATAATTATATGTCTCTGTTATTACACAAAAATGCAACTGGTTATCAAGTAATCACCAGTAAAATTCGCAACAATCAGACAATAAGAAAACTAATAAGAGGATTCACTTGTAGCTCAGTGACCATAAATGATATATTTGAAACACTTGTACCAGTGCATCACTTCTACTTCTATTTATACTTTGTACTTCTACTGTCCGCTATTGACCACCTTCAACTTGTTGAAGAAACTGTCACTTCTCTGCGCATGCTATTTACAATAAACAAGTTTTGTGTGAAAGTGTAAATAATCAAATAAGTGCTAAGTGGGAAAATTATTTTTGTGTTTTTCTTTTTAGGATAAGACTATGAAACTGTAATTTAGTTACTGTATGTGTAGGCTGAAACTGCTGATTTAAATGAATAAACAGAGTCGCTCCAGGAATCTAGTGGAGTTAATTATCCCGATTTTGGATGAAAGTTTTTATTGGAACAAATTAGATCTGATATTCTGGGGCCTGTTTAATGAATATGTCCCACGATAAGGCAGAGACATATGATTAATTATATGTCTCTGGATAAGATATATCTTATGGTGGACTTAAGTCATAACTTTCAACGGTCCAAAGATATGTCTTATGATGGTCCTAAGTCATGACTTCGGACGAAAATTGGACATATGACCATCCAAAGATATATCTTGGCTAAGGTTGGTTTTATTAGACTTTCACTGAACAAGCCCATGATAAAATTATGTGCATTTCAAATCAACCAATCAGATTGCGGCTTCCAGGATTTTGGAAGCATTGGACATTAAGATAAAACCCGGGGATTTTTAAAAGGTCATCATAACAGATATTAGAATGGGATCTACCATGCAGTGGGTGGGAACAATTTGTAGATATAATTTTATAATTTTATTTCACAGTGCTGGTGGACTGTTAGTCCCCGAGGGTATTAACCAACCCAGTAGTCAGTACTTCGGTGCTGACCCGAACACCGATTTATTGAAACTTACAATATCTAAATTTTGCTAAATTTGGTTTAAAACTAAGGAGTATCTCCCTCGTGCATAGCTCTGTCCTTAGCTGAATTTTTGGCTTTTCTATTTAGACCCTTTTGGTTATTTGTTCTCTATCAGCTGTAACATGATTTTCGGTAAATGGACTTCCAAATTTTTGGTTTTATCTGCACTGATGAGACATAAGTTGTCGAAATGAGCATATGCAGAACATAAATTAACAGTAACTTTGGTATTTTTTTATTAATTACCACTGGGCCGATGCCTCTGCTGGTCGACTGTTAGTCCCCGAGGGTATTCACCAACCCAGTAGTCAGTACTTCGGTGCTGACCCGAACACCGATTGTATTGAAACTTGCAATATCTAAATTTTGCAAAATTTGGTTTAAAACTAAGGAGTATCTCCCTCGTGCATAGCGCTGTCCTTAGCTGAATTTTTGGCTTTTCTATTTAGACCCTTTTGGGGTTATTTGTTCTCTATCAGCTGTAACATGATTTTCGGTAAATAGACTTCCAAATTTTTGGTTTTATCTGCACTGGTGAGACATATGTTGTCGAAATGTGCATATGCAGAACATAAATTAACAGTAACTTCGGTATTTTGTTATTTAATTGGATTGGAACTTTCCGCACAAGAAGACTGATGTCCCTAATCTTGATCTTTTCCGCACAAGAAGACTGATGTCCCTAATCTTGATCTTGTAAGAGGCTGCATCCATAAACTGACCGATCGAACGTCTGAATCATTTGCCAAGATTTCACCAGTGGCTTTTATGATTTCTGCTTCTACAAATAGATGGGTATTGGCGTTAATCCTTTCATTCATCACCGGCACCACTGACAACAAATTCATAGGGTCCTTGGTCCGATAACGTCGACTTCAGTCTGTGACGTCAATGCTTTCTGTTCCCAGTATCCATGTTCGACACTCGTCTGCGTAGTAGGTACCAAAAATGAATCCAAATCCGATTTCGTACACTCGCATGAATGGGGATGTACAAAAGCATATATATTCGAAGATATCGGTCGATGTGATCTGTTGGCTGGTTCGATGACGTCTGGGTTTTTTTATAGCGCGTTCCCCTGGAGGTTCAGTATATCTGACTGCTTTGTCCAGTAATTTGGAGCTTGCCTGTTTTAATCTCGATATGGCGGCTTGCTTGATTTTTTTTCCTGGACTACATCTCCCTCTACTGCCAATCCCGTTCTCAAGGCTTCTCTCCCCAATGTTTCAGCTCCTTTCTTCAGCAAAGGCATGACTACCTGAAACATACCACCAAATATGCTACCTAATCCACGCCCATGTTTGAAAGACCCACCCGTCATATACCGGATATCATCCTCCGGCTTGTTGTAAATAGTAGTCATGATAAGATTTAACATTGCTGTGATAGGGCGTCCTCTCATTCTATAAATGTTTTCTTCTTCCGACAATGAAGTGTCAGCACTACTCGTCCTCGTTCGAATGAAATGATTTTTCCCATATCCTCCTTTATATCTATCTGAATGTCTTGGAATCGTCGCTGTGCTAAGGTGCAGTACTGCATAAGGTCGAAAGCGTTCGTTCTCATTTCTCCGGCCCTTCCCGACACCGGTACTATTCTCAACAAAGAAACTTGGGAGTCCCCTACCATCCGCGGTTCTATTAAAGGACAATACATATACAGAGAATGATACCCTTGGTGAATGATTGACTAGTACAGGGCTTCGTGATTTCCGCCCGAAAACACCACTGTGTCGAATCCTCGAAGCACGGACTGATGATCAGTTGCGATTGGTCTCTAATCCATATCACCACTTTCTTGCTCATTTCATTTATATGTATGGTAAATCATTTTTTCCTTGAGTCTTAAGGGGTATTTCTTTGTGTATGAATAATATCCTTCGGGCAGTACCAGCGTGTGTTTCTCGCGCTGTTTAGTCGTATAATGTATCCATCTTTCGTTTTTACGCACATTGTTCAAACTATGTGGGTACTGTATTTCAGCCAGCCCCATCTCCCACGTTCCATTTAGGATATTTACCGAACTGGACAGAAGAATTGTTTACGGTAGTACGGTGTAAAGAAACAAGATCTCCCGTGTACGGCATCAAAGATGATCATGGAGAAGAATTAGAAGGTACTTTTTACGCCGAAGAATTAAAAAAAGTGGTGGAAAAAGACGACGTGTACAAAATCAAAACGATTTTGAAAAAGAGAGAAAAAAATGGGAAGACGAGTTCAATATTTAGTCAAATGGTTAGGATATCAAGAAACGTTTAATAGTTGGATCTTCAAGTCAGACTTAAAGAAAAGGGGTGCACAGGCAATTTGACTTTGTACGTTAGATGGCTGCAGCGGAGACTGACAATGGTTCTTGGTTTGCCTTTGGACGAAAGATACCAAAATCAGAGATCGTATACCCGTGTCAAGTCATCGTTCGCTATACAGTTATTATCGTCAGCATTTACAATTTAACCACTGAATATCAAAACAGCAATTTGTGGACAGCTTTATTAAGTAGTTGCTTGGGTTACTTATTACCGAATCCGATCACCAAAGAGAATCGTCAAAGCATTCGAAGCTATGAAATACCCCTTGGGACTAAAGAAAAAAGGGTTTACCATACATATAAGTGAAGTGAGCAAAGCAGTGGCGATATGGGTTAGAGACTAATCGCAACTGATCATCAGTCTGTTGATATAAGGGAAGATATGGGAAAAATTATTCCATTCGAACAAGAACGAGTAGTGGTGACACTTCATTTTCGAAAGAAGAAAACAATTATAGAATGAGACGACCGCCCTTTCACAGCAATGTTGTACTATTTACAATAAGCCGGAGGATGATATCCGGTATATGCCGGGCGAGTCTTTCGAAAAGGACCAGATTAGAAAGCATATTTGGTGGTCTATTTAAGGCAGCCATGTTTTGCTGAAGAAAGGAGCATAAACATTGGGATGAGAAGTCTTGAAACGGGATTTGCAGTAGCGGAAAATGTTGTCCTGGGAAAAAAATTTCAAACAAGCCGTCACATCAAGATTAAACAGAGAAGTTCAAAATAACTCGACAAGCAGTCAAATATACCGGACCTCTAAGGGAACGCACTATGAAAAGACAAACATGCCAGAAAATAACAGAAGTCCTCGAACCAGGCAACAGATCACATCGACCGATATCTTCGGATAATATAGCTCTTGTACATCCACAGTCATGCTAGTGTACGAAATTGTAGAGCTTACCTGATATTGCTTTTTAGTTACGGACCAGCGGCTATGGGTTTGATGGGTAACGCAGACCCGGACAACTGTGCAGGACAACATTGGGTAGCCATTTATATCGACGCTTATTAAAGGGGACAGTATTACGACCTGATAGGAAAACAGCCTTATCAAGATCCTTACCTGAATTTTATGAAGAAACATTGTCATTCGTGGACATGCAATACAGTGCCAGTTCAAGAAGAAGGGAGCATAGTATGTGGACACCAATGCATCTTCTACTTGAATCACCGATGTGCAGGGCATACGATGACAGATGTTACCCGAAGATTGTAAGATCCTGTAGAAGCAAAGAGCATTGTACAGAATTTTGCATTGTTTCTGAATGAATAATTTATGTTGTTTAAAAAAGAAGCGGGAAATATTGAAAAAGAAGAAGAAAAAAAAAACAAAAACAAAAACAAAAACAAAAACAAAAAACAAAAACAAAAGAGAATAAAAAAAAAGAAAAAAAAGAAGAAAAACGGGGTAATGCAGCCTATAACTATACAGTTATAGCCAGTCACAAGCCTGGAAAAATGCAGAGTGACCCACGCTGGATTACAAAGACAATAGTTGAAGTGAAGTTCAAAAATTAATAAGGGTTAGGGTTAGCAGAAAGATGAGATCAATGAAAACACCATGAACAGAATTAGGACGAGACCAGTGACAACACCTTGGACGGGTGAGACCAAAGCTTTACAACTGATACTACCTTGGCCAGGTGAGACAAAAGCTGGAGGAGAGTACAAAGTAGAAGGCGAGATCAAAGCAGAAGGCGAGACCCATGAAACCTTGGATAGAAATAGGACGAGACCAATGGGCAAAACCAGTGACAATACCTAAGATAGGGTTAGGATGAGGTCAATGGCTCACTAAAGTACATTAGCACCTCGTCAATGGATTCTGTTAAGTAACATCAGGGGCCAAAGGTCAAATCAACCTCGATCCACCTCCACAAATGAGGAACCAACAAAACATTTTAAAAATATTTTGCAAAGAGTGTTCTGAGGTAACGTCCTATACAGCTATTGTATTAGTTAGTAATAGTTATCACACGATGACACGGTGTGTCAACGTATATTTGTTCCTCATTACAAAAGTTCCTCCGGAACAAATAATATAAACATTGGCATAGTATTTCTTCCTTTTGGAACAATTGTTATATAACATTTATTCCGTTAGGAACAAATGCTATAATATTTGTTTTTCAATAATGCTTTATCCTTTTGGAACAAGTGTTATGCCCCACAACGATTCTTTATACACAATTTTTTAACACAGGAATTCCAACGCGTTCGTGGTGTAATAGGTACGGTAGAAGTCTAGTAAAGGAGACGACCCTGGTTTGAATCCCACTGTGGGCAATGGTATTTTTTAAGGTTTTAAAATCTTTAACTTTGAAAATTTTACGGATAGTAAAACTTAACATTTTACCATGTCGAATAAACTGAACAATTCACAACGTCTGGACTTAACAAAAAAAATATCCTTTGTTCTAACTAGGGCGAGATTGTTGGGGTGATCCGACTCGGAACACCACTACTATAACAAAAGAACTGGGATGTAAATTTATCTTAAAAGCATCTACCTTAAAAGTATTCACATTTATCTTTCAATCCAGTCTTAACTATAACATTGTTAATATTGTTTTTTTTGGTAATAGTATGAAAATCTTTTATGTTATTGTTTGTCTTTGCTATCAGTAAAGTAACTCTTTCTCTCTGTACTTATTGTTGTATTGTTTGTTTTTTCCTTTGTGGGTCCATGTTTTGGAAATAAAGACATCTTCTTCTTCTGTACTGGATTTAATCCAGTAAAGATAAGAGTTCTAGTTTCTTTCAATAGCTAAGCAAGAGGGAGATGCTCATTAGCTTGTATAACAAATTTAATTTTAAATTTGGATAAATTGCAAGTTACATAAAATCGTTTTTCGGGCCAGCAACGAAGTACTGACTACTGAGTTGGTTAATATTCCTCTGGGCTAACAATCCACCGGCAGCATACAGTGGTAATAAGTTAGGTTTCTGCATATGGCTATTTCGACAATTTATGTATCTTTAGTGCAGTTCGAATCAAAACATTTCGAAGACTATAAACCAAAACGTTGTAAAATCTGATAGAAAACGAATAACATGAATTCAAAATTGGTACTGTAATGAGAAAAATTCTGTTTCTTGTACGTTTTCTTGTACTCATCAGCTGGATTAAAAAAGTTGTCATATTGTACTGTCGGAGCACAGTAATTTCAACCCTGACGGTTACCGGTTAATGGAAGTGGGAACTGTTTCCTAATATCTAAGTGCACTTTATTCCTGTACTTCAGAGACATTGGGTGTATTATTGCACTTATCCAAGTGCCAAGTGCGACTATTATATTGAACGTGTAAGTTTAGTATTAGAGACACTCAGCCTCTCTGATATTGGTATCAGAACTGTGACATAATTAGCCTGACGTTTATACAGAATTTGTTGTCTGTCAAATTTTGACAAATTTTGGCGGGCTTTCACGTGAAAAGCAAGCCGCTGGATTTCAAATATTTTTTGTGAAATTTCGCAGTCATTTCATTGAATTGATATTTCGGTGACTTGATTTCATTTATTTATTGTTTATTTACGTGAATTGAAGTATTTTTCAGTCAACTTACGTGTATTATTTTCATCGGGATTGAATTTTTGTTACTCGATGACACATCTTGCTGATTTTCAACCACATGTATGGCAATTTTTGGTCGAAACCCCAAGTCCTACACGCAATAAAATTTGTTGCAAACACAAGAAAATTGTATAAACAGATTATCCAACATAGGAATGGACAGGCTTTATTAGCAGTGCAGGAGGTATCCCTTTCTTACTGTTGGAAACAACATACACGCATACACTACATAACCGTGAGAGACGCAAAATATTATATATTTTGACATCACAGTTAAACAAATTGTGGTAACTTGTGTCGGTATCCCCGACCAATTATTACAATTTAAAAACATAAATTTTCATTGTATCAAATAAGTAAAATTTATTTCGCAATTGTGCAATCCGCGAGATAAAACAGTTTAATTTAAATTTTTGTTAATTAAACATAAACTAAAGTAGTTTAATTAAATTTTTGATAAATTTAACTTTTGGATAACTTTTCAATAAGTAAAGACATAATAGTTTAATTACGATTTAAACTTTGAATAATTAAACTGTTTTATCAGTTTAATTAAATTTTTGGATCATCAAAAACTTCTCGTTCACAGATATAAGATTATACTCAATGTAAAGATAACATCATAATTAACTAACTTATTTTCATAATAGAAGTTAAATTTTAATTTTGACTCATTTTTCATATATTTTTCAAATTATTTAGCAGATTTTTATGTGAAAATTTATTTGTCATTTTTCAATAATTTTTGAATTTTTATTTGTAACATTTTCTGTAGTTCAACACACAAACTACATAGTAGTGCAGGTCACTGATAAATTTAGATCAAATTTTCAATTTAAATTTGCACTGCAGGTATCCCTTGCTTTGCATTATATAGATATCTAAACAACTCAATTAGTTTTGTTTAAAACTAAGGAGTATCTACCTCTTGCATAGCTCTGTCCTTAGCTGAATTTTGGCTTTTCTAGTTAGATCCTTTTGGTTATTTGTTCTCTATCAGGTTGTTACACATTTTTTGGTTAATGGACTTCCAAATGTTTTGGTTTTATCTGCACTGATGAGACATAAGTTGTCGAAATGCGCATATGCAGAAGATAAATTAACAGTAACTTCGGTATTGTGTTATTTAGATTAAATTTATGAATATCATCAAAATAAATTTAACATCATGTCCTCAATAAATATAAACACAGCAGACAAGGAGACATTGGTGAAAATAAATGACATTGGAGATAAAAGAGCTCAACTACTACTTGAAGAAAGGAAAAAAGGCCAACTGGTATTCTATCTAACCTTTTGGATCCACTTTTCCTGGCCAGAGAAATAGTTTTTGAGGAACAAACAAAAGAAGAGAAAAGGGGTGAAATAGATGACATTTCCCAGTTAAAACAATTGGTGGAAAAATATAAGATCGAAGCAGTAATATTACAAAAACACAAATAACTACATCTATAATTGAAAATGAAAAAGAGAAAGCAGATCTCCAATCCCAGATACACTCATTAAAAACTGCGCTACTGGCATCAAAATGACCTGCAAGCGTCTATTTAAGAGGAAATAGAAACATACATTGAAAACTTAAAATGAAAGCTGAGGAGGATGAAAATCAATCTCAAATACACCTTAAGAGCGGCTTAAACAACAGAAAGAGCCCTTTGAACAGGAAGTACTGTGGTAGTACTTTTTTTGTGGACATCAATTTTTGTGGTTTTCATAAAATTTAGTACTCATGGGCTTTTAAATTTGTGGTTTCGAATCATATGCATTAAAACTCAATGGAAAAATGCATTTTGTTGGGAACTTAATTTCGTGGATTTAGGGAACCACGAAATCCACGAAAATTGGAACCTCACGAACAATAGTACTTTCACAGTAATAAGTAGCCAAGATACCATTGCAATGCTAAAGATAGAGAATAATAGTCTTGCAAAAGAAACAACGGCAGTAGAATACCGAAGGAACAAGGGAAGCGATGACCACAAAAATCGAAGTCCAAAGACATGGCAAAAACGGTAACAGATAAAAACAAAGACAAAACAAGGACGTGAGACAGCTACAATGCACGGAAATAAAAAGATAACATTAAGAACTAAGGCACTCATAGTGTGAACTCCCATGAAAACCGGGAGTGACATCAGGTGCTCCGGAAGGGTAAGCATGCCCTGCTCCGCTAGCGGCACCCGTCACACTATCAGCGAGTCAATCCAGGGTTGAGTCAAATCCGATTATGTCAAATCCGTGAAGACGTGAAATCTAGCTGAAAATGTCCGTTTTTATTTGGGACACAGACACGTCATATCTGTCAATAATGTCATGGTGACGGCCATAGAATTTCTGAAGGGATGAAAGTAACAAAGGCTGAACAAATCCCTGACTAAGCAGCTTTTGGGACAGTGTTTTTGCTCTAACTAAAAAGTCACTGTATAAACTGCATGCCCGACAGTAACGAATCAACTGTGAAATGTACACTCCATAGGCTGGAGAGGTAGGTATATTGCTGATCAGAAAGGGAAAGTTCACAATTGGGAAGTTAAAATCACCACGTTTGTCATACAGCTTAGATTTCAAACGTCCATTTTCGTCAATGTAAATTAAAAGATCTAAATACGAAGCTGAAGTAGGTGTATCGGTAGTCTCTTCAATTTCAAGCTCATTGGGATAGATCTGGTGTAAATATTCCTTGAATTTTGGATTATTAAGAGAAAGTACATCGTCTATGTAGCGGAAGCTGAAATTAAAGGACTGGGCTAAATGTTTTTGTTTTTTTCTGTGTAAGCCCTTGTAAAAACGTCGCTTCATACGAAAAAAGGAAGAGATCAGCTAAAAGTGGCGCGCAGTTAGTTCCCATGGGAATCCCGATTATCTGTTGAAAAACACGGCCTCCAAATTCGACAAAAATATTATCTATTAAAAATTCCAACATCTTGATTACGTCATTCTCAGTGTACTTCTTGTTTGACTCAGTGTGGTTCTTTACAAAATATGTTTTGTCTTTCCCTACTACTAAATAAGTGTATCTGCGTTCTCCGTTTTTAGTGCAGAAACATTGATGTATCAAATCCGAAATTACTGTTTTCAATTTATTGTGTGGCAGGGTAGTATAAAAAGTAGAAAAATCAAAGGTTTGTATGCTGTGGCAATGGGTAAGACTGCTAGAGGATAGCTGTTCGAGAAGATCTTTAGAATTTTTTAGAATCCACATCTGAATGACGCCGCTCGTGGAGTAGACTTTATCACAGTAACTTTTCAGGCCATCTCTGACTGCGGTCAATAAAGTAGTAAGGAGCTTAGAAAGTGGCTTAGTGGTGCATCTGGAAGACCCCGCAATAAATCTCTGTTTGTATGGGTTCTCTTTGTATCAAGAATTAATAGAAAGGTTAAAAAAACCAAGTCCCTTTCATTGAAGACCTTAAAGAACAGAAAGAGGAATTTGAAGATGATATAATAAAGAACTAAGATCCAAGCTACACTATCTTATGAACAAAGTAGAAGATCTACCTGGAAAAATTTACGAACATCAAAGAAAATGTAGAACTTTGGAGAGAGAACTACAATATCTTAAAACTACAAGAGTGCTAGATAGTTTAGCATCACGAAATATTTTCAACAAGCCTGCCACTATAACAACGTTCTCTACAACAACTCAAATGGGTGAAGAAACTAAAAAGGATACAAAAAATTACAATGAAAACTGCAGCAACAGAACAGAAAAAGAATGTACCTCCACCACAGTTTCCTAGGTTATCAACTTATGATGGTACACACGTCTTGAATAGGCTAACTATTTACAGTTCGTCCATACAGCCAAAAGATTTTAATTGGACGACGAACAAAAAAACGGAGAACTTTCTTCTATGCCTGAGGGGCAAGGCGCTCAAGTTCTACAGTACTCGTCCCGTGTCAATACAAGAAATTTTTGACCTCCTGATGGAGAAAATGGCCAAAAGATTTGGCAATAAAGAGCTTCTTTATTCCATCAGAAGACAACTGCAGAAATCTAAACAGACAAAAGGTAAAACACTAGAAGAGTATGCCAAACATGTACAAGAGATGGCTACTGATGGATATGTTGATGCCTCTGAAGACATTGTCGAGATGATGGCCACAGAAGACTTCTCCGAGGCTGCCAAGACAATCGGGCTTCACTTTTTGCAATAGACAAAGACCCAAAAAGGATGAACCAGGGCAGACAATATGTAAAAAGTGCAATACACAACAGAAAAGTCCTGCTAGGCCGAAAAACAGCAGAGGTGAAAAAAGTTAGACTCAGTGACCAGAATGACTATGAGAGTGATAGAGCTATTCGAATCTTAAACAAAGACCCGTAAAAACAAGAGGATAGTTCATGGAGACAAAAATGATAAGACTGCATGGAAAAGACGGAGTAAGAAATTACAAACATGAAGGACAACATCAATCCGATCCTCAACATAGTTTCAACGAAACAGGAACACTGTTCTAACACAGTCCATCGAGACAAGAACAAGTTTGCTCAAAGAATGCAAAGAAGAGTTACAGTTCAACAACACCTGAACCAAATCATTTGAACAACGAAGGTTATGGGAACTAGGCCGACCCCTTACCCGCTTTAATCATACAGGCCGACGACCTCCACAGAAAGATAAAGAAGTTCCATCATCTTCCAAGCCTGATGTCTGTATCCTTGACTTAGCCTTGAAAAAAATGACCAGTTATGCCAACAAAATGAGACTCCATAGCTATCATCTTTCTGCTCATGCTTCATCTGCCATGACATGGACAACACACAGCCTTCTCGGAGAAAAATTCAGCAGAGATAAAGAAGTCAGTCTCTCTTGAAACAGGTGTCGGTATCCTCGACCCTGTCTCAGAAAAAAGAAAGAAGATCAAGGAAGATTCGTTAGTCTCTTTTGAGACCGATGTCGGTATTCCCGACCCTATCTCAGAAGAAGACAAGAAGACCAAAGCGGTTTCATCAAGTATTCAGTGCACAGACATGACTATAATACTTCCAGTTAAAATGGATGGTTTGTCAATTAATGCAGTTCTTGACACAGAAGCACAGATTACTGTAATTAATGAAATCTTCGAAAGGAAATTTGAGATTCCAAAGACAACAGGAGACTCGCTTTACCTGAAATCGGCTGATGGAAGCAGTAACATCAAAGCTAGATTTGCGGGAGATGCAAAAATAATGATTGGCAAAACTGAAACCAAGTGGAGACTTAAAGCAGCACATATTGCATATCCTATAATCATAGGTCTAGATCTGATATGCCATCCTCGTGCAATAATTGATCTATCCAAATCCACGATAATGATTATACCTAATTGGATATAAAGTAGAAGAGATCATGGACCTGATAAAAGAATAGAGTGTATATAACCGTAATATTTATTTGAAAGCTTTTAACTTTTTTAAAACTGTATACTAGTATATATTCTGCTGAAGTGAAATATCCAGGCAAATCCTGCAATTTGATTGGTTACCTTGACAGGGGATATGAGACCGTATCCCCGTGGTAGCAAAATTACAATTTTTAAACGCTTTGAAAAGAAAAATTAAAGCACTTCTAGCAGAATATAATAGTTATTCGGGCTTCACAGGGGATACGGGTTCATATTCCCTGTCTGTGCCCTATATCCCCTTCGCCTGATGGCTCAGGGGATATAAAACACAGACAGGGAATATGAACCCGTATCCCTTGTGAAGATTCCCGAACAACATATTCCATTTCTTGACGTCATCCAAATGATAGCTTAGAAGGTAAAAAGGATCATCTGACTATGGACCAGAGGAAAACTCCAACCGTTTTAGATTTTAGATCATGTTTTAGATTAAAGATCACATTTTAGATATTGGATCCTATTTTAGATTTTATGGTACCCAAGACTGTCCTTGTGTATGTTTGAATACTGGATGATTACAAAAGCTTTTCAAATTTAACTTGGTACTGTTTGAGGGTTAGAGAAATAACACGTACCATGATTTTTAATTGGTTTTGTCTCAGGGTTAGCAAAAGACATTAACCAATTAGCAACCTAACAGATCTTTCAAAAATTTATATGCCTCACTTACCGTGTGACGGGTGCTGTTAACAGAGCAGGACATGCTTATCCTTCCGGAGCACCTGATGTCACTCTCAGGTTCACTGGAGTTCACACTGTGAGTGCCTTTGTTCTGAATGTTGTGGTTTCTGGTTCTGTGCTTTGTGTCTGTCTGGCGTCATTGTTTTTGTGTCTAACGTCATTGTTTTCTGTATTCTCGTTTTTGCCCTGTCTTTGGACTTCGATTTTTGTGAATTTCACCCCTTTGTTCCTTCGGTATTCTACTGCCGTTGTTTACATTTTATTTGATAACCGTTGCATCTATTCCTAATTATTTGCCACGAACATTTGTGTAACAGCTATACATTCTATCCTGTTGACTGATGAATAAACATTGTATCCTGTTGATTGCTGAATAAACACCATGGTTTCTCCAAGACCATCCATCTTCATTCACTTACTACTAGAGACAAAGAGCTTCAACAAAATTTTAGCTACCACAGCTACAATACAGCACTCATTTTACTAAAATTACTCATCTCAGTCATCACCTAAATCTCAACAACATAGGTTTTTTTCATTACTGAAACATTGCCGTTGCGTTCCTTAAAAATGAATTCGGATGAACCAACATTCGACTTGTTCGACAGACACCATACACCTTCTTCTAATTGAAAATCAACCTATAACCGTCATTATCAGCCTGGACTGATAACAGACAGGTACTACGCCACTCCAGACCCCACTGACTCAACTGCTAAAAAATCACAACGGGGATGAATAACGAAGTGCTGTAATTTCAGACATGCCGGTAACCTGTCAACGTAAGTGAGAACTGTTTCCCAATGCCCAAGTGCACTGTATTCCTGGACTTCAGAAGACACTGGACGTAAGCTGTTTGCACGTACCTAAGTGCCACGTGCGATTATTGTAAGTTTGATATTAGAGATACTTAACCTCTCTGATAGTACATATTACTGCTTAACAACATAATTTTCATATCATATATCAGTGGAAACACACATTCATATTTGATTTGATCTCGTCGCCTTTATATTTTGAACGTGTTTTCTTTACAATACATTTAAGAATACATATTTAGAAATGTCCTTACTACGAAAGCCTATTCAGACCCAAATCGTTCTGAGGAATTTTTTTTTCGTTATAGCGAGAAAAAAGTCGTTATTACGAGAAATAAAAGTCTTTATAATGAGAAAACAGTCGTTATTACTAGAAATAAAAGTCGAAAAAGGTCATAATAACGAGAAAATTAAAGTCGTTATAACGAAAAATTAAAGTCGTTATTTTCGTACAACACACGTGTATAATTAAAAAGAGGATCTACCCCGTTACTGGTTAATGCAACTTTTTTTTCTCAATAATCATTTTCATGGCGTTACAGACTCTGAAGTCTGCGCCGTATTCTGGTGTAATTCTGGATACTCCGATATGACAAAACAGCAGCTGGCCGGTGTGTAGGTGTTTTGCGAGGTGGACACCATTAAGTTCTAAATGGTATATCAAAACTATCAGTTATGTTTTAGTGATGAAGAACTATGACAGACAATGTTGCTATACTGTAAAAATTGCATAATTTCATGACGCCCAAAACAAAAACTCCCAATGACGTCAGAGAAATATGATCCAAGTATGATAATAGAACGTGGGCCTGTATTGCTCTCCTGCTAGGGCAATGATTTTTATTCATCAGTCATTAAAACACTAATCCCAAACATGACACAGACTTCTGTGTAATTGAGATATATGAAGGGATAAATTATTGATGCACGTATTCTTTTATGTGTGAAATAGGACCTATGTTATATGCATTTTGAAAACGTGAACACTTTATTAAAGGTCCCAGATGATGCATTTATACGGTATAATTAACAATGTTGTCATTTATGTACTTTTGATAGTGTCAATACAATAGATTATTATCTAATTATATTGTTTTGTATGTTTTATTAAGTATTCTGTATTTTCAATTATTTTGGAGATTGTTACTTTTAAGTGTTCCTTTTCATGGTGTTCTGTTGCCTGGTTACTGTGATTTGTCAAAACTATTTCATTATGAATATTCATTACCATTGTATTGCGTAATTTTTTTCAAAGTTTTTGATTTTTATATTACATATGGAATATGTGGAAACAAAATGTGTTTGTGAAACACTACAAATGCCCACAGTACCAATTCTATTAGTTTAATGAATTTGAAAATGTAATCTTAATTTTTTTAGTTAGAGTTATCTTTCTTTTCATATAATACTTTTAAAAGTGGAATTTAAAAAAAAAATTGACCTCTGTGACCTTGACCTTTGACCTGGTAAGAGGCATATTTTTGTTCCTCTTGACTAGACCTGTACACTTGCCAAGTATGAAATAACAAAATACCGAAGTTACTGTAAATTTATTTTCTACATATGCGCATTTCGACAACTTATGTCCCATCAGTGCAGATAACACCTAAACATTTGGAAGTCCATTAACCGAAAACGTGTAAAAGCTGATAGAGAACAAATAACCAAAAGGATCTAAATAGAAAAGCCAAAAATCAGCTAAAGACAGAGCTATGCATGAGGGAGATACTCCTTAGTTTTCAACAATTTTTTTGTAAAATTTAGATATTGCAACTTTCAACAAAAATCGGTTTTCGGGTCAGCACCGAAAAGAGGATCTTTAATAGTTCAAAAGTTATAGTCAAGGTTAAAGTTTCGAACGTTTAGACAGAAACACAAACAGACGGGACAAAACAATATGCCCCCAATCTAGGGGCATAAAAATTCGTTTTGTGTAGACAATGACTTAGCCAGTACTGCCGTAAATATTAAAGTATTTTTGTTAAACGTGATTTTGCGTTTAAAGTTAGACCAAGTGCCAAAAAATGTTGGATGAATACGTGAGATTGCATTTATCACCCCCTCGCTTAGGGAAAGCGGCGGATTATGCATAATATGTAGCAACTTTACAGAGGGTGTCGGAATTTTTGTATGACCCTTTTGGCGTGGCTTCTAGAGGGTCCAAAAACGAAAAAAAATAATTCAACTAGAACTCCTCTTACACTTTTAATCGCACAGAGAACTTGTAATTAGGGTATAAGCAACTATAAAAGTTCTCTGTGCCGAAGGTTTCGAAATTTTGAAAATTGCCCCCAGGGCGGAAAAATGAGCGAACTGTATTTGGAGTTATCAAGTAATATACGAAATTTATTATTTATTGCGGGCTTTTGGTATGACCCATTGGGACATGCCTTCAAGGGGCCAAAAAATGTAAAACAATACGTAATCATTATACGACTGGAACTCTATGTATAATTTTGATTTTGTGGTTTATCTTTTCCTAAGGAATAATTGGAATTACTCTTTGAATTCATATTGAGCTTTTAGAATTTTGACTTCGGTGCCAAATTTGGTAAATTTAAAAAT
This sequence comes from Modiolus philippinarum, assembly GCA_002080025.1. Taxonomy (NCBI): domain Eukaryota; kingdom Metazoa; phylum Mollusca; class Bivalvia; order Mytilida; family Modiolidae; genus Modiolus; species Modiolus philippinarum. The sequence continues at coordinate 172,240 of MJUU01018873.1, forward strand.
TGTAAAATTTTGAAATTTGAAAAGTCAAAAATTAATAATTTTTGAAACTCTAACGTGAATATTATAGCAACTTCTTAAAGTAATCAGCTAGTATGAACACTAGGATTTAAATAATATAATTTTCTGACTTCCTGAAACACCCGAAGGTCAAATATTTTATTGGAATTTTACCTAGCAACCATATCTTTTTGATGTCTTATAGTTTCAATGATCATTTTCAATTATCAGATTGCAAANAAAAAAAAAAAAAAAAAAAAAAAAAAAAAAAAGACCAAAACAACTTTGATTCTTATTTAATTTTTGTAAATTTCATGAAATTCTGAAAGACCCATTGATTTCAACAGCTACTTTTTGGAATTCTACCTATCAATCTTATTTTTTTTCAATTCTTTACAGTAATATTGATGATTTTCAATTGTCAGGCTGCAAGAATCTTTGATTCTAGTTTTGGTAAATTTCCCTAAACTCTCAAAGACCATAACTGTTTGGAATTCTAAGTAGCAACCATATCTTTTTCAATTCCTTACAGTAGTGAACATCATTTTGTCATCAATAATCTTTTTGAATCCATATTGAGATTTACAATTTTGACTTCGGTGCCAAAGTTAGTAAATATTGAAATTTGAAAATTTGAAAATGTCAAAGATTAATAATTTTTGAAACTCTAACATGAATATTTTAGCAACTTACTAAAGTAATCAGCTAGTATGAACATTAGGATTTAAAAAATATGATTCTGATTTTGGTCCTGAAATCCTCAAAGACCAATTACTGTTTGAAATCATATCTCTTTTGATGTCTAAAAGTTTTAATGATGATTTTTACTTGTCAGATTGCAAAAAAAACTTTGATTCTAATTTTGATAAATTCCTGAAACTCTCAAGGACCATTACTTTTGGAATTCTACCAAGCAACCATATCCTTTTTTTAAATTCTCTACAGGAATTATGACGATTTTCAATTGTCAGGTTTCAAGAATCTTTGATGATTCTAATTTTGGTTAATTTCCTGAAACTCTCAAAGACCATTATTTTTTGGAATTCTACCTAGCAACCATATCTTTTTCAATTCCTTTTCATATCAATAATCTTTTTGAAAAAATCTGATTCTTATTTTTGGTAAATTTTCTGAAACCCTCAAAGACCAATTACTTTTTGTAATTTTACCTAGCAACCATATCTCCTTTGATATTTTAGTTTCAATGATCATTTTCAATTGTCAGATTTGCAAAAAAAAAACAAAAAAACCTTTGATTCTAATTTTGACAAATTCCTGAAAGTCTCAAAGATCGATTAATAAAATAATCTATATTCCTGAGGCTTTAATAAAAACAAACTAATTTGATAAATGGCAAATTATGGCCACAGTTTTACCGAAAAATAAGATCTGGCAAGATATGGGAACAGAATGCCGAAACTGAAAATGGACAAGTCTGTGCCCCATTGGTATGCAATGGATGCTCACATTCCTCAAGGTTAAATCTACATTAGATCTCGAGAGAACGAGGGACACGAGTTCCAAATACGCCGACCCATATTAATCCCATCACCCCACGGTTGCTAGATTTCGTGGGAGTGAAAAATTAAACAATTTAATTGAATTAATAAAATAATAAACATATTAGCACACAGGTTAAATTCAAACTGGTGATCAGAATAGAACCGGCCACTCACGGTTGACATGAGATGGTCTAAACCAACTTCCTGCGGTAAAGCGCAGGAAAGTCCAGCATAATATGACCCGACGTACAGCTAAGGAAAGGATCGTGCCCCTTATCTTGCCAGATCCCGCCAGTGTAACTGTGACTAGGGAATTTAATTCAAAAAATTAACAGAAAAAAAACATACACATAACGCACATATAATAAAAGCACAAGAATCAATTAAAGTCCGATGTTATGAGAGACAAGTTCTATTAAAAGTGTAAAACTGGAATATCATCTGTTTCAATGAATGTTAATGTTAATTATCGATTACCACTATTAACCTTGGAGATCGGTGTAAATTATCGATTTACGCAATTGTTTAAAATGTGTGTAGTATCATGTGTTGTCAATCAATTATCACTATAGTCCTTGAAAGTCGGTGTAGTATTAGTTAAAATATTGATTCCAATGATACCAAGATAAGTGTCTTTGATTGGTATTGACAGCATTGTTCCTATTACTCCAACAAATCCAAAATCCAGTGTTCCTCGTATGGTCTCGAGCAGCCTGAAAAAATTATAAAAACAGCAGCAGAAATTGTTGGAAGGAGTTGGGGGAGGTTGGAGGGGATTTCGATTCGTAAAATTTTCCAATGACCGCTTCTTGCAAGAAAAACTGAAAGGGAACGAAACCGGATGCAGAAA
>MJUU01018874.1:1973-13413 GCA_002080025.1 Modiolus philippinarum
GGTCTCCAAGACTTCAGATTGGCACCCGTTGCCATGGAAATGGCAAAAAAGGCGGGAAAATGAAAATATTCAGAATTGTTTGAAACTTTACAGAAACAACGGCAGTAGAATACCGAAGGAACAAGGGAAGCGATGACTACAAAAATCGAAGTCCAAAGACATGGCAGAAACGGTAACAGATAAAAACAAAGACAAAACAAGGACGTGAGACAGCTACAATGCACGGAAATAAAAAGATAACATTAAGAACTAAGGCACTCATAGTGTGAACTCCCATGAAAACCGGGAGTGACATAGGTGCTCCGGAAGGGTAAGCATGTCCTGCTCCGCTAGCGGCACCCGTCACACTATCAGTGAGTCGATCCGGGGTTGAGTCAAATCCGGTTATGTCAAATCCGTGAAGACGTGAAATCTAGCTGAAAATGTCCGTTTTCATTTGGGACACAGACACGTCATATCTGTCAATGATGTCATGGTGACGGCCATAGAATTTCTGAAGGGATGAAAGTAACAAAGGCTGAACAAATCCCTGACTAAGCAGCTTTTGGGACAGTGTTTTTGCTCTAACTAAAAAGTCACTGTATAAACTGCATGCCCGACAGTAACGAATCAACTGTGAAATGTACACTCCATAGGCTGGAGAGGCAGGTATATTGCTGCTCAGAAAGGGAAAGTTCACAATTGGGAAGTTAAAATCATCACGTTTGTCATACAGCTTAGCTTTCAAACGTCCCTTTTCGTCAATGTAAATTAAAAGATCTAAATACGAAGCTGAAGTAGGTGTATCGGTAGTCTCTTTAATTTCAAGCTCATTGGGATAGATCTGGTGTAAATATTCCTTGAATTTTGGATTATTAAGAGAAAGTACATCGTCTATGTAGCGGAAGCTGAAATTGAAGGACTGGGCTAAATGTTTTTGTTTTTTCTGTGTAAGCCCTTGTAAAAACTTCGCCTCATATAAAAAAAGGAAGAGATCAGCTAAAAGTGGCGCGCAGTTAGAAAGGTTACCTTAGGTGTGGGAAATTGGTTTTTGGTGTCAAAGACTTCAAACTGACTTCCGTTGCCATGGAAACAGAACAAAAAAGTGGAAAGATCCAAAGTGCTCAGAATTGAATAAAACTCGACAGACAGGTTGCGTAGGTTGTGTGGAAGTGATTTGTAGTCCTGATTTCTGATATGGGAGTTCGGTTGGAGACTTTTGTATCAGCATCCTGATACAATTATAAATTTTTATTTTTTGTTTTTGTTTTTTTTTTTTTTTCTTTCTTCCGCTCAATTCTTGTCCGACATGTTTCTCAGAAACTATTGGTCCAAACTTCATGAAACTTCACAGGAATATTGGCCTATATGAGTAGATGTGCAGAAACCTTTCAAAATTTTCAAAATGGCCGCCGTTGCAATGGAAACGGAAAAAGGCTGGAAAAATTCCAAGTGCTCAGAATTGGATGAAATTTTACAGGAAGGTTGCCTAGCATGCATAGAATTGATTTTTGGTCTTAAAATTTTCAAAATGGCGACCGTTGCCATGGAAACGGAAAAGGCGGCTGTCGCCATGGAAACAGAAAAAAGGCTGGAAAATTCAAAGTGCTCAGAATTGGGTGAAATTTTCCAGGAAGGTTGCCTAGCATGCAAAGAATTGATTTTTGGTCTTAAAATTTTTAAAATGGCGACCGTTGCCATGGAAACGGAAAAAGGCGGGAAAATTCAAAATGCTCATAATTGGATGAAATTTTACAGGAAGGTTGCGAAGCATGCATAGAATTGATTTTTGGTCTTCAATATTTTACGAAAGGATTCAAGTTTTCAAAATGGTGTCCGTTGCCGTGGAAATGGAAAAAAAGGCGAGAAAATTTAAAATGCTCCAGTTTGGATGAAATTTTACGGGAAGGTTGTCTGACATGTGTAGAAATGATTTTAAGCGTCCAATTTTTTAGAGGACTGACGTTGCCGTGGAAATGAAAAAAGGAAGGACAATTCAGTGCTTCAATTGGATGAAATTTTTACATGATAGATATCTAACGTGTAGAAATTAATTTTTAGTCTTAGAAAACTCATAAATGCTGCTATTGCCATGGAAACTGGAAAACATTAACAGTGTTCGTTTGGGGGATATCTGTAACGCTCTTCGTTACAATAAGCAATATTCAAGTAATGTGATCTAGGTGTGGTTGAACAAAGTTTACGTGATTTACCAAGTCTGTAAGTGTTCAAGCCCTGAACGAGCAAATTTTACAATAGTATTGTGACCTTATATTTCTATAAGTGAGATTCAATACGTCCCTTTTTCTGCAACGACCCTTTCACTTTCCGGGTATCGTAAGCATCTGTAGGCCAACCCTCTTTTTCTCTGGTTGCTAGCTTGCAGAGGTGCAGACATCTGAAAAAACAACAGGAAAAAAATTTGAGCCTCCCTGAAGTCTATAAGGTGTGAAAATGAGAGATNCAGTTTCGTTTGATCCACAAGTAAAATGCTTGAATTCCATTTTGATATAAATAACTAATGACACATTTTAAAGTATTTGTAGAGATCGATTTTCAATCACTTTCTAGTAGTTTAAAATTATGAAAATCGGACAAAAGTGAGTGTTTTAGAATGACGCTATTTTGTGTGAAATCGAGGAAAAATTTTGATGTTGCATAAAGACTTGCACCTTTCAACAGTTTCAATGAGAAAAAAAGGTTTAAAAATAACAAACCTGGCAACCTTCCCTTTTGTGACTGAATTTTAAGATGTTACAATAAAATTATGAAAAAATGCAGAGTCCATGTGCAAAAATTATAATGCTTTTAAATGGATGAAACAGAATTCCGAAAATCGGACAGAAATCCCAAAACATGAGAGGATCTCATTCAAAGCGTAAACTCTGGGAAATGAATTATAAAAGTCAATGGTTAGAACTGCACATTTTAGCTTGCCCATAGTTTGGTTAGCAGTCATTTGTTGTGCGATATCTGTTTGTTATTCTCTCGTTAATTCTGCAAAATTTTTCATTCAAAAATCGTTTCCCCTTAACCACTTGATCCGTATCAGAACAAAACTGGTCACAAAAGTCCTCGGCTGGTCCCCTTTTGAAGTGTTCTGCAGAAACCAATACCCAATCAGAGGTGGACGCCAACGGTAGTGGCCATATTTTTCAGTACGAAATGGATTTTTATAAAAGACCTTCCTCGCACGATTCCTTTACAGTTTTAGTTTTAGAGGAGATTGCAAAATATTTTTTTTATATCTGAAGGTTCAAATGTTTAGTTATGCTGCTCACTGACAGTCGTGAATTTCAATGGATCGGAACGAAATGAGCAATTTTTGTTAAAGGACTTCCATTTATCACTTTTTTATTGTCGCTCAAAATGTTTGAGATCCTTTGCTTTTCTGGAAGTATACCTGATGTCACTCTCGAATACATGTCAACTGGTACCTTTGCCAACTCGTACCCTACCAACTCGTACCTTACCAACTTGTACCCTATCTAGAAATAATACATGATTAGCGGATAAACAAGTAATTCGGTGGTATTTTTAGTGTTTTAACTTTTGTAATTTTGTGCATTTATTTGTTTAACATAATTTAAACATGTGAGAGCGTTTATTTCTATTTGTAAAAAATTATAATACCGCAAACAAGGTGCAATATGCAAAGAACTACCATCAGAAACTCTAGGTACAAAAATGTATAAATACAAACGCAGTACTTGTAATGAGTAAATAGGTAAACGAAGACCAAAGCAAAAAGATTGTAAGATGAATCCTAAATAAAAAATCCAAATCATGGCAAATCAGAGTTTACACAAATGGAGAAAACTAACGCACAGACAACTTGACAAGAAAAAACGACTATTAACGAAAAGGAAAAGGAACGCCACAAAATAGCTAAGTTTCAAGACCAATAGGAACGGGAAATCCTTAAACTAATACATAGAACCCGGTGCCTTAATAAATCTGGTTTATTTAGTATGCCATGAATAAAAACAAACAACTTTCAAATTTTGTTCAAATTTTATTCAGTTTGTATATGTTGAAACAAAACAATATTTGACTTTCTTAATAAGTGATCAACATAATTAATTAAATGCAACATGTTACAGTAATGTCAAAGTCATTATTCAATACGTTACATGAAAGTGGAACGTCCAAATATTGGGGAATATTGTCCCGCGTAGAATTTTATATTTAATAAAGGTAAGGAAACCGTCATTGCTTATTTAACCGACTATAAGTCCTAAGGAAACCTTCACTGCTTTATTAATCGACTATAAGTCCAATGTAGCCTTTGTGGGCAATTGTTAATCATTCATTAAAATCATTATATTTAGAAAATGTGAAATAAAAAAAAGACAAAATTGTCCTTAGCTATGAAATTTGGAAAAGGTACGAGTTGGTAGGGTACGACTTGGGGAAGGTACGAGTTGACCTGTACCCCTACTCTCGAGACGGTTTGTGTTTTTATTTCCGTATTTTGTAGATGTCTTGTGTCGTTTTTTCGCTATGTTCTTATTTTGGTCGTACTTCTTGTCTTGTCTCTTGTCCTTTGGTATTCTACTATTTTAGCCCTCTCACAGCATAAGTTGTGACTGTTATTTTTGACAAAATGTTACACTTTTTTACTTATCTCGCTATATATATGGTCATCTTTGGGCTACGGGACCTTCGGAATATCAGACTACGGACATCCGGACTTTCGAAATATCGGCCTTCAGACTATCGGCCCTTCGGACTTTCGATGTGTAACCATTTATTCGTAGTATTTACATGTATGTAAATCAAATAACTTAAACCCGACGTTTTTACACTCCACAACACATTACTTAATATCAAATTGATGAAAAATTTAGTTTTAGTTGGCACACAAAGACAAAATCAAGGAATATTAGCAATGCAATATATAGACACACACATGCTAAACCATTTACACACATAAACACAAACACACTCACACCGCATGTAGAGTTAGAACTTTTCACTTTTAACTAAAAAAAAAAATCAAACACCAAATTGAACATTTTGGATATATCTCTAAAAGGGAAATTACTCTTACTTTTTTTAAATTTACCTGGATAAACACATGTAAATAATTACCCCCAAATCAGAGCACTTACCGGCGAAATGCAATTTTATATCCGGATAGTGCATTTCAAAATTCTGTTTTATTATTTAAATTTAATTTTGTTTTTATAATATAGTTTAACTTGAATATATGAAATACGCATGTATTGGAAACGTTATGAATATTTGTCAGGGCTATGACATGAGCTGGTATGAGAGCGGTCATAGCTAGAACAGACTTAAGTAGAACAATCATGGCCAGAACAGACTTATGTAGAACTGTTATGGGTAGAACAGGTCAAAGCAGTCGTGGCTATTACCAGTTCTAGAGCAGACTTGATACCTATTCTAAGTTAACTGAGAGGAGCTCTATGACTGCTTCAAGTTAACTTTATGAGAGGTTATGTCTGCATCCCACTGTATATCAGCCAGATAGTTACAACATTATGTATATTTGATAAAAATGAATTAACAATTACAACAGGACAAAGAAAGACAGTATACCATGCAATAAAATATTTTGTAAATCTGACGTTGAAGTATCATGGTTTCTCGAATATCAGCCACACAGTGATTGCAATGGTGGTATTAAATTGTATTTTGTAGAGATGATCGTTTCAGCCACTCAAACTTCAACGTAATCTTGTATGAAAAACAATACCCCTACCGTACCCTATAATAACATCATTTAGTAGTTCTTCAATAAAAAATTGTATACAAATTTTCTTCAAAACATTAGTTTAGCCGGAAACTTTTATATCACGTTGCAAGTCGTTCCAGTCTTTTATAAATTGTGGAAAAATTGGTGCGGAGTATGTTGCTGTTCTCGACTGCGGGGTTAATTTTTGATATTGTCTTCTCAGGTTACAAATATAGTCCAGTATTATGATTGATAACAAGATAAAGATTTTTTACATAAAAAGGGCATTTACCTACTTTTATTTTGTACAAAAGTATTAGTCGATAATTTTTTCGGCGAACTTTTAATGGAGGTAGTCCAAGTTAAAACATTTGTAATTTTACTAAATGTGAGACTACAACAAATCCTATGTGGCATCCAGCAGGTAACAAACATGTTTTTTAACATTATACTTTACTGAAAATGCAGTGCGGTTTGTCAGCCATGGTCCGGGTGTGGAATGCAGATTTTTGGGGCCTCTCGTTTATTTTACGAAATTAAAAAAATATTCTTGATATTTTTACACTGATTTACAAATTCAAAATGCGCCCACTCCCCCTTACAAATCGAGAAGAACTGATAAAAATCTAGCTATTAAGGAAGTACGGGTGTCAGAAATTTTGTAATTAGAATTAAAATTCTTACCTTTCGTTTGGAAGAGCACTTTTAATGGAACAACTTTAGCAAAAATCTTTGAAAATCCATGTAGGAATTTTTAAGTATAAGATGTCATAATTTTGGCGGGAAACAGATCTTTTTAGAGTTTTCCTTCAATTTGCACAAGATGTTTATAGGCCTTTAAATATATGAAATTATAATTGGAAGTTGATTAAATTTTTTACATAGTCTATTTTATGTATTTTAATGTGACTTATGACCAAGAAAATGTGATCCATGTGCAAAAAAATTTAGCACTGTTTGAATGGATAAAACCCGATGATGTAGAATGCTTCTGAAATCTGACACTCTAACCCCCTAAATAATGTTACATTAGTTTTTCGTATTTATATTTCAGTACATCTGACATACAGAGGACATGCAATTTACAAATAAGCTTTTCAAGAATACTTAATTTTGCCGTTGATGTGCAAAGATGGAAATTTGCAATTAGCTGGAGGAAAATAATATTCTTTCTATTAAAAATATTGTCGGTAAATTGCTGCAAAAAATGAAAATGTAGTCATTTAAGTTAGATAAGAAATTGAGCCATATACAGGTCAAAGTTGAAAAAACAACTGTAAGCTTTTATGTTTTTCAAAATTATTGCAATTGATCTTTGGTTTTTTACATATCAACAGCATACGTTAACAAATACAAATGAGACGGAAACAAGACTGAAAGTATTTAACTTATCTGACTCACTCCAATCTGTCTCCAACATGTCCATTTATTAGACACTGTACAAAGTACTAAATTGTGAAGAGATGTAGATAACTGGTTTAGTTCTCTGAGAAAACAAGAAACTTCATTCAAGTAATAGACTGGTCATTTGGTTAATATGCAGATAAAATATTAATATTTTCAAGCACGTTTCAAATGACTTCTTAAAAAATAGTGAATGCATTTTGCTCTACAAATGTTGAATGTTCTATTTTTTTGTCATTATAATCATTTGATTTCCCAAAGAGTTCAATGAACTTGCCACATGTTATTCCTTTCAGAAGAGAAATTGATTTTAACAGTCAAATAGTTTGCTTTGTTATGGGATTAATCCAGAAGATTGGGTCTGTCATCAAAAAGTTCATTGCATTGAGAATCATGCAGTATATAAATTTCACAATTTTTTGCCAAAAACCGGAAAGTATCTATTACTTGCCAACCTCTGTCCTTTTAATGGATTCTTCCTTTTTGAGTTTTATTCATTATTTAATCTTTACATCTTTTTGGTATTGCTCCTCAAGAAGTCTCGTCTTCGAGCAATAATTGACATATGTTTGACGTTTTTATACGACCGCAAAATTTTTGCGGTCGTATTATGGTATGCGCGGTATGGTATGCGCGGTCGTATTATGGTATGCGCAGTCGCGCAGTCGTCGACAAGCATAACTTTGTTTCTAGTGGACGGATCATTTTCAAATTTCAGTATGAGGTTTTTTGGCATAAGCTTTAGCCCGGGTATTAATTTCGGGTTTGTGGCCTAACCCGTTTCAGAAAAAAAGGTAAATTTGCGTGTTTTCGTGTATTTTGACATTATAAATTTAGTTCCGGTGAATGGATCATTTTCAAATTATAGTGTGATGTTACTTGGCATATGCTTAAGTCTGGGTTATAATTTTATGTTCCTGGCCCCGCCCGTTTGAGAATAAAGGGGCCAAAAGGGTTGAAATTGGATGTTTTCACATATTTGACTGTAGAATCTTTATTATATATCGGATTTTGATGGGGTTTCTTACAGTGTACTCCTTAGAAAGTTTTCAATCTGGAGTGTGCAACGGATTTCGCGCAGCATGTACCGTTCACGAGATAAATGGGGCCCAAAAGGGTCGAATTTCAAAAAATATAATTTTTTTTATCTTTAGTCCGATTTTGATGCAGTTTTTTGCTTTGGATTCTTTATGAAAAATTAACACAGCGCTGCACCATCACATTTTTTGATAACTTGTTTCCTTTCCAAGCTATGAGGGCCCAACGGGACCAAAATTGCAAACATGCGGATTACCTAAATTTTTTTTTTCTTTTTCATCTGATTTCAATGGGATTTTTTTCTTTAGATTCCTCTCATTGTAGGCTTTCAGTAGTATGTCAAGGTCAACAGATTTGGCGTAGCTCTTACAGTTTCTGAGCTTTAAGGGGTCAAAGGGGCCAGAATTGCAATTTTTAGAAATATGTGAAATCTTTATTTTTCATCAGATTTTGATGGGATTTTTTCTTTGGATTCTTTTATTGTAAGCTTTATTTTCACTATTTGTCCAGCTAATTATTGTATCAAGCCTTTTATTGTTTCCAACTAATTACTCTGTCAAGCTTTTTCCTGTGTCCACATTTTCTTTAAATTACACTTCAAAATTTAAGTGGTCGACATGCTGCGGTCGTATCATGCTTAGCTCTGCGTAGCCCTTTATTGCCTCACACAATTACGAAAAGTCAAAGATTCGACAAATATTTCATCTAGGATTTTTTTAAACAAGAAATTATGTATTCTACTGCCGTTGTTTTGTTAGAGTGTTTAAGGGGAAAAGTCGTCACTACAGTTAAATTCAATTGTAAGCTTTGTAAGGCAATGTGTTGTATTTTAATTTAATGATTAGCAAACTCTTGTTGCAGAAAGTTTGATAAAAAAGTCATTAATATTTGAGGTGTTAAAATTTATTGAACAACTACTGGGAGTAACATGAAAACATATGTCACCAGCACGACAAATGAATTATTTTAAGCTCGGTTAACTTTTAACATGTTTAACATCATTTTCAAACGCATACTAATCACGCGAAAATGTCCCGAAAGTCAAGATGATCGAAACTTCGACAACGAGACCGACACATCTATATATTCGAATCTAACACGGACCAAGGTTTTACAGTACATATTCAAGCTTGGTGTTTACAACAATGTGTCAGTTTCGGTTCTCCACATGCTTTTCAACCTTATAAAAAGTTTACAATAATGTTAAACAATCGTTGATCTCACAGTCTGTGAAAACCTACACGGTGATCCAAAGTATTTTATTAATATAGAAGTATATGTTTTGCACACCATGGACGTGTTAATATCTTTTTACCCTTGTGTAATTTGTTTTTCTCATTGACAAATAGCATATAAAATAGCATAATACCGACGTATTATAAGAACAATGGTTGTCGCTGTGTACAACATAAGCAGAGCGTCATCAAATGAAAAGATTGCCGTATTGGTGAACAATCTCGGTCAACTAAAACTATGGACATGCGTCTTAGTGTTCTTTTACAAATCAGTTCGGGTAAGAACAACGCCAGCTCCTTGGAGAAAACATAATTCATTTTCTTGTAACTGCTCGAACATTTTTCATGAATGTTAAGAAAAAAAATTATATTATAATGATGTTCTTTTTAGTTTATTCATCATTTAATAAAATAAATTGTTATGTTTGAATTTTACTGAAGTACTAATTGTATCATTTTATTTTGTTTTAATATTTTGCTTTTTGGTGAATCTTTATATCCCGCTCCCCATCGGGGATAGGGGGTATACTGTTTTCGGTCTGTGTGTGGATGGGTGTGTGCGTAGGTGAGTATGTGTGTTGTTCCGTCCATAACACATTTTCGACGCATTTATCTCCGCAACGGAAAATCTGAAATGTTGTCAGGAACTCTTTATGATCTTGCCATATTGTGGGATGCGTTTTCGGACCTGTGCAAATACTACTTCTTTTTTACCGACTTTTTTCCAATTATACCCATATATGGAATTTTTTGTCAAAGATGTCTCAGCTTGTGTATGTAGTAATGATTTTATATTTGGTCTGAAGTTTTAGTAGGATAAGTTGAACTGTGTCTGCCATTTTCAAGTCAATCACTCATATACTTCTTATTAAACGATAACTTTTTTGTCATTGTAGCAATATATTGAAATTTTTCGTCAAGGATTTTTCAGCATGTTATGCATGTAGTAATCATTTTATTTTTGGTATAAAACTTTTAAATAATGAGTTTACCGAATCTCCATTTGTCAAGTCTGTTACTCATCTACTTCTTTCTCGGTAAGTTTGATGTTTTCCATTAGAGCCATATATTGAAGTTGTTCGTCAAGGATTTCTCATCTTGCGTATGCAGTAATGATTTGATATTTAGTCGGAGGGTTTAGTGTAATGAGATATACGGTGTCTCCCTTTTTCAAGTCCTTAATTCATGTGCTTCTTGTTTTCCGATAACAGATTTTTTTCCATGATTGCCATATATTGAATGTTTCGATAAGTAATAGAGTACTGTAACCTAGCTATGTAGATTACGGCGAACACTGTTCACTTTGAAGTAGATCAAAATAACAAAATAACCAGTAAATAAATATAAAGTATTTTATTTTATTTTATTTTTTTTTTGGGGGGGGGGGTGTCGGCGGATTCTAGAATTGTATTCAATAGTTCAAATACAAATACAATAATTCCTAAACAATATTGGATTAAGAATTCACAAATTATTTTGCAAACAGACAACCTCTTGACGAATAAATCGATATTGTATAGTATACTCTGTCAACTACTTATATATATATATATATATATATATATATATATTGCATATTTAATAGTTTCGATATCAATATCCTGTATACAAAAGTATTAGACAATTAGGAGTATACCCTTTTTTGAGATAATTCATTTGTACTTGGAAAAAAATAACATTCAGTCGTTATGATACATATAATTCACACACATCAACCTATGTGAGAAGAAATGTACAAGTATTTTTTATGTTTTGCAATCAGAATTATTTTCAAAAGCAAAAAATTAGTTTGGGAGAAACTGAAAATGATCATTGCATACTCTGAAACAGAAATGCACCTGTAAACGCACAATTTTAATTAGATGTAAGGAAAGTGTAAGCCCCCATACATCTGTGAAAAACAGTATTTATTATATCAGTTGCTGTATCGATCAGTTTGGGATTTACCATTCATTTAAAAGATGATTTGCATTACAAACAATGCCATTCTTAAGCCGGCATTAGCATGCATATGCATTGTAAAAATACTCTACCAATACAGCATATTAGTCAAATATTAGTCCATGGGCTGGAATAACCCCCC
>MJUU01018874.1:13444-24347 GCA_002080025.1 Modiolus philippinarum
ATCCCCTCTTCAAAATAGAACATGTTAACACGAGCATACCCTGCACGCACTTGTGGAATTTGGCCCATTTTTAGACCCACCTACCAAAATTTTGGAAAATTTCGTTTTTCATTCAAGTTTTTCTTTCAGTTGCTTCAAAATGCTAACCAAATGCTTTCGAGTTATAAAAACGGGATATCAAATGATTGCTTATTGTATGAGCTTTACAAAGAACCCAAGTTTTAACAATTTCTATGCCTATTACGTTCCATAGCGCAATTAAACGTACCCCTACCCCAATGAAATATTGACGAAAAAACTGATATTTTCATTGAAATTGCGTAAGTTTGATGGTCTAGAGAACCCGAAGTGCATCTCAATTCGAGATTCTGAAAATTGTTTTTAGCTTTTCAATCTATTTTCTTCAATATAAAGCATGTTAAGACGATGTTAACATATTTTAAATGAACAAAATTCTATTTTCAAATAGACCTAATACGTGGATCTTTGAATAATTTCGTTTTTGAACAAGTTTTGTCTTTCATTTGCCTAATTTTATTTTTTAGTGAACAAATATCATTTAAAATAGGTATCAAATGAAAGCTTGTTATATTTGCTTTACAACCATTACAAATAATGGCTACTTTTAGGTAATATAAACATCATACATCAATAAAACTTACCCCTACCCCAACACATGCCCAACAAATTTACTCTTTTGGTCTATATTCGCATAAAAATAATCAGAACATGCAAAATGTGTGTTGTATATGATACATGAATAACATTATGATTTGGTATTTTAACAGCCATTAGTCGACTTACACTCTATATTTTGCCCGAAATTGATGAAAAATGGGATATTTAACATTTTAGAATTGTCCAACGTTCACTGTTAAATCGTTATATATGCCAAATCTGGAGGATATATCTGCAGATATGCCAATTATTTCTACCAAGCAACACATTAGATGTCTTAAAACATTGTTTAGAAAAACAATGAGTGTTTAATGTGACTCTAAATACCGAAAATCTTACCCCTACCCCAACAAATTTTTTGTCAAAGTTTGCATGGAAATAACCAGAACACGTAAAATGTGCGTTGTATATGACAATGTTGCATGAATAACATCATAATCTGGTATTTAAACAGCCATTGGTGGACTTAAACTCAATATTTCTCCCAAAATTCATAAAAAATGGGAATTTTCAACATTTCAGATTTGTCCGTAGTTCACTGTTAAATCGCAATATATGCCTAATCTATAGAATATATCTGCAGATATGCCAATTAATTGTTCTAAGCAATACATTAATTGTTTTAAAACAGTGTTTAGAAAAACAAGGAGTGTAAAATGTTACTCTAAATACCGAAAATCTTAGCCCTTCCCCAACAAATTTTCCCTGAAATTGTCAGTTTTTGGTCAATGTAGGGATAAAGAAAACCAGAATACGGAAAACGTCTGTTGTGTATGACAATGTTGCATGAATAACATCATAATCTGGTATTTAAACAGCCATTGGTGGACTAAAACTCAACATTTCTCCCAAAATTCATAAAAAATGGGAATTTTCAACATTTCAGATTTGTCCATAGTTCACTGTTAAATCGCAATATATATCAAATCTATAGAATATATCTGCAGATATGCCAATTAATTGTTCTAAACGATACACTAGTTGTCTTAAAACATTGCTTAGAAAAGCAAAGAATGTTTAATGTGACTCCAAATACCAAAAATCTTACCCCTACCCCAACAAATTTTCCCCAAAATTGTCGATTTTTTGTCTATGTAGGGATAAAAATAACTACTTCACGCAAAATCTGCGACACATATAGCAGGGTTGCATGAATTCTAACATGATTTGGTATTTTAGATCCAACTTTTCAGCTCAAACTCAATATTTTGTCAAAAACTGATGAAAAATGGGGATTTTTAGCATTTCAGATTTGTCCAAAATTCACTTTTAAATCGTTATATGTGGCAAATCTGGAAGATTTATCTGAAGATATACCAATTTATTGTTTTAACCGATATATAAGTTATCTAAAAAACACTGATTAGAAAAACAAGGACTGTTCACTGTGACTCTAAATACCGAAAATCTTACCCCTACCCCAACAAAATTAAATTTAAAAGTCCCCAAAATATGTCTTTCTTTACATATATATGACCATAGCATGCTAATGTTTTACTTTCTTTGCAAAAGAGGCATTTTATATATTGTTATATGTAATTTTAACACCTAATATGGGTAAACTTGAATATTTTGGGCGATTTTCGTAAAAAATTGGGATTTCCAGCATTTCAGAATTTTACAAAATCCAATTCTAATTGTTGATACTGCCCATGAACCACTAGCATGATCTTATTTGTGATATAAGTCAGTCTTTGTGTATTTTGGTGTTTGAAAATGATATGTCATTGGACCTTTATACAATGTTTAAGCTTTTCAAGCTTTTTAAGCTGAATAAAATGAAATAAATTGTGTTGAATATGTGTGGTAAGGGGTATTATGTTTGTATTTTATGAGACTGTAGTTAGTCTAAAATGTTTAAAAGCAGACTTTGTAATTGCTAACATATAATGAAACGAAATTAAATCAACATTTTCAAGTTACATATCAATTTAATGAAGTATTTGAATCTCAAATTCAAAACAGCAGAAATTCTGAAAAACGTTAATTCCCATTTAGCATAGAATTTCCGGGAATAAGAGTCGAAAAGAGACCTCTTAAAAAGTTTAAACCTACTTAAATGATCTTCTGCATGTCAGCTTAAGTGAAATAAACACTAGAATTCCCATTAAACATTATCTTTTTATCATTTAGACCCTGAATATTTCAAATTTTCCCCTAATTTTGAGGGGGAGGGGTGCTAATTTTGACATTTCTGAACCTACATTATGTCTGAAACTAAAATTTGTGCGCACAATGTATTGCTAATATATCATAAATCATTATTAAATCGGCCAATATTAAATATAAATTCAGATTTTACGATCCTAAAGTCAGAAAGTCGAAATTGTGAAAAAATCTAAAATTCCGAAAATTTCCATTTTTCTAAAATTTTATACCGAAAATCAAACTTTTATGGACTTTAATGGTTTTATTTTCAAACATTGTATCACACTTGATAAGTAAGGCATAAAAACTAGATCAAATGACGAGGGTTGTTTATCTGAAAGGAATTGACAGCCTAAAATTGTCATTTTCGCAATTTTTTGCAGGAGGAGGGGTACATTTTTTGCATCCCCAGATCATAAAAATGGCGTAAAGTGTCCAAACTTGTGTTCATTGCAAAGAATATTTATTCAGCTTTAATTTGGTACCAAATTTTAGTACATATTACCTATCGTTAAAAAATTACGGAGCTTAAAAGTTGAAACTAAGGTTAAAACGAAAATACAAGAATTTCTGATGGTGTACTATAAAAGTGGCCCTATACTGTCTTTGCGTGTAGGTTATGTTCTTGTTAACATGTCTTATTTTGAAGAGGGGACATAGATGGACTGAAAAAAATCGGTCCGGTTCGGAAGTGGGGGGGGGGGGTGCACGGAAAGTGTTTCCAGCCCATGGAATATATCAATTAGAAATAAGCTTTGCAGCGAATCAGAATCATGAACTAACAATATTTGTATAGGAAATTAATTCATAGAAACTGAAAAATTGTGTGATTTTCATTTGTGGGGAATGGTCTTTGGTAACGTGTATCTTAAAGGTCAAAATGTAGACAGCATTTATTACACGAGTATATATTATGTAGATAATAAATTATGGTAGACAATGAGTATGGAATAAATGCACATGAAACAAAGTCTCTACAAAAACATGGTAGATCCAAGCTATGGAAAAATAATTTTACTGTTCTTCATCGTGAAACATGCATATTGCAAAAACAATACTCCACTATCTATGAATTAGAGAGAGAATTTATATGGCAGCCTTTACTCTATAAACTACATATAAATCCAAAGTTTATATTACATTACATACGAAACGAAGAAAAAAATTCTGCTATATTGTACGTGTATATATTATGAAGTATAGTTCCATATAAAAATCAAAATATTTTACAATATAAAATTATGGCCCGCTTTTAAGGGAAACATCCAGATTTGTCAACCCGAGGAGGGAGTTGTTCCAACCACACTTCCAAGGGTTGACAAATCTGGATGTTTCACGTCAACCGAGGGCCATAATTGTTTTATTATATTTTAAACAGTTTCATTAATTTCAAATCAAGAGATCGTATTATGATTTTAATGGCACACAGAAGACTGATATAATCTGCTAGTACTTTTGAGCTCACCTGACCCGAAGGGTCATGTGAGCTATTGCCATCACTTGGCGTCCGTCGTCCGTCCGTCTGTCCGTCGTAAACTTTTTCAAAAATTTTCTCCTCTGAAACCACTGAACCAATTTTAACCAAACTTGGCCTGAGTCATCACCAGGGTATCCTCTTTCAAAATTGTATCCGATGAGTCCGAGGACCAAACAACATGGCTGCCGTTACTAAAAATAGCACATAGGGGTAAATTGCTGTTTTTGGCAAATAACTCGAAAACCGTTACAGATATCAAAAATCTGACATTGGTTAAAAGTGATCAGCATGGCAAGATCTACCCGCCCTGCAATTTTGAAGAAAATCTGATTACCAGTTTTGGAGTTATTGCCCTTTTTCCGGAAATTTTTCAAAATTTTAATATTTTTTATTTTTTATCAAAGAAACTATAGCAGATAGAGGTCAACTTTAAATTGCAAAAATGTTCAACATATCAAGATCTACCCACCCTGAAATTTTGGAGAAAATCCAAAAACCCTTGTAGGAGTAATTGCCCTTTTTTCACAGAATTTTCAAAATTTTCATATTTTTCGTCTTTTATTTCTAAAACTATAGAAGATGAAGGTTAAGTGTAAATTGATAAAATGTTTGCCATGCTGTGGTGACTTCAAAAATGGTGTTGAAAATTGATCGATAACAGCCATTTTCAAAATGGCTGCCAAAAAAGGCGGGAAAAAATTCAACATTGTTCAATTTCAATAAGATTTGGTTTCCTAATATATAGTGATGTTACGACTTCAAAACCAGTGTTGAAAATTGTTTGTTGACCGCCATTTTCAAAATGGCCGCCAAGAAAGGCCGGAAAAATCAACGTCCGATTTCAATGAAATTTGGTTTCCAAATAGGTATTGATGTCACAACTTCAAAACCGATGTTAAAAATTGTTCGTTGAATGCCATTTTCAAAATGGCCGCCAAAAAGGCGGGAAAATTTAACATTGTCCAATTTCAATGAAATTTGGTTTCCAAATAGATATTGATGTTATGACTTTAAAACTTATGCTTGAAATTGTCATTGCCCGCCATTTACAAAATGATGTTTTAACTTCAAAACTGGTGTCGAAAGTGGTCCTTTTTGTCAAAAAATATAGTAAAACATGATCAGACTTTCAACAACAGTTCAAGATATTAGTGGTGTTCCAGCTACCAAAGTTTGAGAGACTGAAGTTCAACTGTATAACTTACAATGTAAGCTTGATTGTCGTATTGTGCTTCATAGTTCTCTTCACAGTATAAGAAATATGTTTAAACTAGATTAAAAAGGGGAACCCTGCCAAAATTTTTTTATGGAAAGGAGGACTTGGAATGTTTTGATTTCAGCAATATGCATTATCTGAATTATAAGGGGAAACCCTGCCAAATTTGTTTTTTGAATGATGGTCTGAAATTGGTTGTAATTGATAGTGGTGCTTTAAACTACCGTTGAAACTGCTGAATCTACTTGCCCAATTGGAACCATACTTGGTGACAACTGTCCATAGTCGGTACCTATCGAAGAATGTGTCTGGTAAGTCTGCATGTATTCCAAGATGGCCGCCAGCGGGAGACATAGTTTAACATTGGACCCTATGGGAAAAACACATTCAAAGACATTCTTCTCTGAAACTACTTGGTCAGTTTGAATCAAAATTGTTCACAATAGGCCATTAATGGTCTTCTTAAAAAAATATGTCTGACAAGTCTGCACCTCATCCAAGATGGCGACCAGCGAGGACCATTGTTTAACATTGGACCCTATGGGGAAAACACGTTCAAAGATTTTCCCCTTTGAAACTTCTAGAAAATGAGACGCTTTAACATTGGGTTACTTTGGGCTGCAGTTTATGCCAGTCATGGATCAGGTGAGCTATACAGGCTCTTGAGAGCCTCTAGTTAGAAACTACAAGGCTGTTTTTCTCTGTGACGTCATATCCGGGTTGTTCAGCGGAAACAATAGGGTTGTTCCCGCCGTGATGTCATATCGAGGTTGTTTGCTAAAACATCCGAGTTATTTTGAAGTCACATGATTGCTTTCATCAAATTAAATCTTCTCTTACATAGTAAAATATAATAAAAGCAATTGCACATGTGAAATTTTATTTTCATATGATGTGGTCTTATCTTAACGTCTGTTTATAAGCAAATTCAGAAGAAAAAAGGAATTCTCAAAAGTGTTTGTCTATGGTTATAATAGGATGTACACTCTTAATAGTTTCTTTATAAATATAAACAATGTATCTTCCCTGTTGTAATACATTCTATATAAAAATTATTTCAAAAAGGGGAAAGGGTTTGAGAAAAAATGATTTTGGTCCCCTTAAATACACAATATTAAGTGTGATTGCTGTTAATTTCGCCAAACAGAGGGATTTTTTTCCATCAATAATCCACTCCTCCACTTATATTGCATTCTATAATAATCCGTTAGGTAAATAAGAAAACCTGGTTATATATCTTTCAAATCGTTAAAACTACACTTGAAAATCAAGAAGAAAAGAAATTTCATTTCACTAATGTGGAACTTAAAGGGACAATTAAACGCTGCATACCGATTTTCAAGTCTCATTGTTTAAGATTTACTTGTACATAATATATATGTTTACTTGGAATCTGGAAAAATCGAAAACAAATTTCCCAGTTTACAGTAGGAGAAATGATGTACTTAATGTAAAAATTGTAGCTTGAAACAGATGAAATATCATGCCGACAAAACACATATCAAAATGGGAAAATAGTATCGCGCTAAAATATTTCATATACTGTTCTTTTCACAAGAAATTGGTGTAAATATGAAATCAGTAGCGCTTATAAAATCGAACGTTTCTACTTATTGCAGTTAACTCTACGATGTAATTGAAATACTGCTGGAGCTGCTGTTATAATACTAATCAATCAATCAATAAACCAAACAAAACATAAACACTGTAAATCTAATAAGTCCCATTTTATGTATTATAATAATTGGTGTAACGAAGTTCTGTCTTTGTATCCAATGCCAGTCATATGTTCTAACTCAAAGGTTATTACATTTCAGCTAAGCCAGTCCCTGCATATGTCATCAAAGTTAGCTGCAGACGTGAGGATGGAGGGCAATGCACTGCTATGTTAAAAGTCGGCTATGGCTATAATAAGAAACCGAAAGCTAGAACAACAAACCCGGTTACTACAGCCAAAACGACCCTGGTACATACAACAACAGTGAAAACTACACACCCGCTATCTACATCATTAACAACCCCCCAGACTACAACAAACCCTGAATCTGCAACGACAACGACCCCGAGATCGTCAACAAGGACTCTGGGATCATCAACAACAATATCTTCTTCTACAACTGCAATGTCCCCAGTACCAACAACTACCATGATCCAAAAGCCTTCAACTACATCAACCCCAGCACCTACAAATACAACAACCCAAACACCTTCAACTACAACGACTCAAGTACCGACAACTACCCAAGCACGTACAACTACAACAACCCAAGCACCTACGACCTCATTACCTACAACTTCCACGAACCAAGTACCTACAACTACAATACTGCAAGCACCTACAACTACAACGACACAAGTACCTACAACTACAATACCGCAAGCACCTACAACTACAACGACACAAGTACCTACAACTACAATACCGCAAGCACCTACAACTACAACGACACAAGTACCTACAACTACAAAAACGCAAGCACCTACAACTAATACGACACAAGCACCTACAACTACAGTAACACAAGCATCTACACTTACAACAACCCAAGCGCCATCAACTCCAACAACGATATCACCCACATCTAGAACTACCCAACCACCTCCAGGTACGACATCCCCGGTACCTACAACTACAATGCAAGCACCTACAACTACAACAACCCAAACAGTTTTAACTACAACAACAAAAGCACCAACAACTACAACGACCCAAGCACCTTCGACACAAGAATCTACAACTACAACAACCCAATCACCTTCAACTACAACAACGATAGCGCTTACAACTAGAACGACCAAACATCCTACAACGTCCCCGGTACCTACAACTACAACGCAAGGACCTACAACTACAACAACCCAAGCACCTATAACTCCAACAACCCAAGCAGTTTCAATTACAACAACGAAAGTACCAACAACTACAACGACCCAAGCACCTACAACTACAACAACCCAGACATCTACAACTACAACAACTCGAGCAGTGTCAACTACATCAACAAAACCACCTACAACTACAACGATCCAAGCAACTACAGCGACAAAAACACAACCATCTACAACTACAATAACCCAAATAGCTACAACTACGACAACGATAGCACCTACAACTAGAACGACCCAAGCACTTACAAGTAAAACAACCCAAACAGGATTAACAACAACAACGAAAGCACCTACAACTACAACGACACAAGCATCTACAACTAAAACGGCCCAAGCACCAATAACAGCAACAACCCAAGCACCTACAATTACAACGACCCAAGTACCTTCAACTACAACCCCTGCATCTACAACTGCAACGTTCCCAGTACCCACAATTACCACGACCCAAGAGCCTTCAACTACATCAACCCAAGCACCTACAACTACACAAGCACGTACAACTACACAAGCACCTATACCTTCAACAACCCAAACAGTTTCAACTACAACAACAAAAGCACCAACAACTACAACGACCCAAGCACCTTCGACACAGGAATCTACAACTACAACAACCCAAGCACCTTCAACTACAACCACGATAGCGCCTACAACTAGAACGACCCAACTACCCACAACTACATCGACCCCGGTACCTACAACTACAACAACCCAAGCACCTATAACTCCAACAACCCAAGAAGTTTCAATTACAACAACGAAAGCACCAACAACTACAACGACCCAAGCACCTACAACTACAACAACCCAAGCATCTACAACCACAACAACCCAAGCAGTTTCAACTATAACAACAAAAGCACCTACAACTACAACGATCCAAGCATCTACAACAACCCAAGCACCTACAACTACAAGGATCCAAGCACCTACAACGACAAAAACACAAGCACCTATAACTACAAAAACCCAAGCTACAACTACGACAACGATAGCACCTACAACTAGAACGACCCAAGCACCTACAGCTACAACAACCCCAGTACCTACAACTACAGCAACCCAAGCACCTACAAGTACAACAACCCAAACAGGTTCAACAACAACGAAAGCTCCTACAACTACAATGACACAAGCATCTACAACTAAAACGACCCAAGCACCTACGATTACAACGACCCAAGCACTTTCATTTACAACCACAGCATCTACAACTGCAACGTTCCCAGTACCCACAACTACCACGACCCAAGAGCCGTCCACTAAATCGACCCAAACACCTACAATTACAACAACGCAAGCACCTTCATCTACAACGACTCAAGTACCTACAACTACAGGAGCACGTACAACTACAACTACACAAGCACCTAAAACTTCGACAACCCAAACAGTTTCAACTACAACAACAAAAGTACCAACAACTCCAACGACCCAAGCACCTTCGACACAAGAATCTACAACTACAACAACCCAAGCACCTTCAACTACAACAACGATAGCGCCTACAACTAGAACGACCCAACTACCCACAACTACAAAGACCCCGGTACCTACAACTACAACAACCCAAGCACCTTCAACTACAACGAAAGCGCCTACAACTAGAACGACCCAACTACCCACAACTACAACGACCCCGGTACCTACAACTACAACAACGCAAGCACCTACAACAACCCAAGCACCTATAACTCCAACAACCCAAGAAGTTTCAATTACAACAACGATAGCACTAACAAATACAACGACCCAAGCACCTACAACTACAACAACCCAAGCATCTACAACTACAACAACCCAAGCAGTTTCAACTATAACAACAAAAGCACCTACAACTACAACAACCCAAGCACCTACAACTACAACGATCCAAGCACCTAAAACGACAAAAACACAAGCACCTACATCTACAACATTCCAAGCTACAACTACGACAACGATAGCACCTACAACTAGAACGACCCAAGCACCTACAACTACAATAACCCCAGTACCTACAACTACAGCAACCCAAGCACCTACAAGTACAACAACCCAAACAGGTTCAACAACAACGAAAGCACCTACAACTACAACGACACAAGCATCTACAACTAAAACGACCCAAGTACCTACGATTACAACAACCCAAGCACCTTCAACTACAACCCCAGCATCTACAACTGCATCGTTCCCAGTACCCACAACAACCACGACCCAAGAGCCGTCAACTACATCAACCCAAGCACCTACAATTACAACAAAACAAGCACCTTCATCTACAACGACTGAAGTACCTACAACTACACAAGCACGTACAACTACAACTACACAAGCACCTAAAACTTCAACAACCCAAACAGTTTCAACTACAACAACAAAAGTACCAACAGCTACAACGACCCAAGCACCTTCGACACAAGAATCTACAACTACAACAACCCAAGCACCTTCAACTACAACAACGATAGCGCCTACAACTAGAACGACCCAACTACCCACAACTACAA
>MJUU01018874.1:24422-62176 GCA_002080025.1 Modiolus philippinarum
GACCCCGGTACCTACAACTACAACAACGCAAGCACCTACAACAACCCAAGCACCTATAACTCCAACAACCCAAGAAGTTTCAATTACAACAACGAAAGCACCAACAACTACAACGACCCAAGCACCTACAACTACAACAACCCAAGCATCTACAACTACAACAACCCAAGCAGTTTCAACTATAACAACAAAAGCACCTACAACTACAACAACCCAAGCACCTACAACTACAACGATCCAAGCACCTAAAACGACAAAAACACAAGCACCTACATCTACAACAACCCAAGCTACAACTGCGACAACGATAGCACCTACAACTAGGACGACCCAAGCACCTAGAACTACAACAACCCCAGTACCTACAACTACAGCAACCCAAGCACATACAAGTACAACAACCCAAACAGGTTCAACAACAACGAAAGCACATACAACTACAACGACACAAGCATCTACAACTAAAACGACCCAAGTACCTACGATTACAACGACCCAAGCACCTTCAACTACAACCCCAGCATCTACAACTGCATCGTTTCCAGTACCCACAACTACCACGACCCAAGAGCCGTCAACTACATCAACCCAAGCACCTACAATTACAACAAAACAAGCACCTTCATCTACAACGACTCAAGTACCTACAACTCCACAAGCACGTACAACTACAACTACACAAGCACTTACAACAACAACCCAAGCACCCACAACTACATTGACCTCAGTAGCTACAACCTCCACGAACCAAGTACCTAAAACTACAATAACGCAAGCACCTACAACAACAACCCTAGCACAATCAACTACAACAACGATAGCACCGACAGCTAGAACGACCCAAACACCTACAACTACAACGCAAGCACCTACAGCAACAACCGAAGCACCTACAACTACAACAATCCAAGCACTTTCTACCACAACAACGAAAGCACCAACTACAACATCCAAAGCACCTACAACTAAAATGACCCAAGTATCTACAACTACAACGACCCCGGTACCTTCAACTTCAACAACCCAAGCACCTGCAACTACAAAAACCCAACCAACTACACATACAGGAACCCAAGCACCTACAACTACGACGACCCAAGTGACTACAACTTCGACGACCCAAGCCCCTTCAACTACAACAACCCAAACACCTACAACTGCAACGACCCCTTTACCTTCAACTACCACCACCGAAGAGCCTTCAACTAAAACAACGCAAGCACCTGCAATTCCAACAACCCAAGCAGCTACAACTACAACAATGAAAGCACCTTCAACTACAACAACCCATGCACCTACAATTACAACGACCCAAGTAACTTCAACTACATCAACCCAAGCACCTACAATTACAACAACGCAAGCACCTTCATCTACAACGACTCAAGTACCTACAACTACACAAGCACGTACAACTACAACTACACAAGCACCTACAACTTCAACAACCCAAACAGTTTCAACTACAACAACAGAAGCACCAACGACTACAACGACCCAAGCACCTTCGACACAAGAATCTACAACTACAACAACCCAAGCACCTTCAACTACAACAACGATAGCGCCTACAACTAGAACGAGCCAACTACCCACAACTACAACGACCCCGATACCTACAATTACAACAACGCAAGCACCTATAAATCCAACAACCCAAGAAGTTTCAATTACGACAACGAAAGCACCAACAACTACAACGACCCAAGCACCTACAACTACAACCCAATCATCTACAACTACAACAACCCAAGCAGTTTCAACTACAACAACAAAAGCACCTACAACTACAACGATCCAAGCATCTACAACAACCCAAGCACCTACAACTACAAGGATCCAAGCACCTACAACGACAAAAACACAAGCATCTACAACTATAATAACCCAAGCTACAACTACGACAACGATAGCACCTACAACTAGAACGACCCAAGCACCTACAACTACAACAACCCCAGTACCTACAACTACAGCAACCCAAGCACCTACAAGTACAATAACCCAAACAGGTTCAACAACAACCCCAGCATCTACAACTAAAACGACCCAAGCACCAATAACGACAACAACCCAAGCACCTACGATTACAACGACCCAAGCACCTTCAACTTCAACCCCAGCATCTACAACTGCAACGTTCCCAGTACCCAAGACCAAAGAGCCGTCAACTACATCGACCCAAGCACCTACAATTACAACAACGCAAGCACCTTCATCTACAACGACTCAAGTACCTAGAACTACACAAGCACGTCCAACTACAACTACACAAGCACCTACAACAACAACTCAAGCACCAACAACTACAACGACTCAAGCAATTACATTTACAACGACCGAAGTACCTATAACTACAACAACCCTAGAACAATCAACTACAACGATAGCACCGACAGCTAGAACGACCCAAACACCTACAACTACAATGACCCCGGTACCGACAACTACAACGCAAACACCTACAGCAACAACCGAAGCACCTACAACTACAACAATCCAAGCACTTTCTACCACAACATCCCAAGCACCTACAACTAAAATGACCCAAGTATCTACAACTAAAACGACCCCGGTACCTTCAACTACAACACCCCAAGCACCTGCAACTACAAAGACCCAACCAACTACAACTACAGAAACCCACGCACCTACAACTACGACGACCCAAGTGACTACAACTTCGACGACCGAAGCCCCTTCAACTACAACAACCCAAACACCTACAACTGCAACGACCCCTTTAACTTCAACTACCACCACCGAAGAGCCTTCCAATACAACAACACAAGCACCTGCAACTCCAACAACCCAAGCAGCTACAACTACAACAATGAAAGCACCTTCAACTACAACAACCCATGCACCTACAATTACAACGACCCAAGTAACTTCAACTACATCAACCCAAGCACCTACAATTACAACAACGCAAGCACCTTCATCTACAACGACTCAAGTACCTACAACTACACAAGCACGTACAACTACAACTACACAAGCACCAACAAGTTCAACAACCCAAACAGTTTCAATTACAACAACAGAAGCACTAACAACTACAACGACCCAAGCACCTTCGACACAAGAATCTACAACTACAACAACCCAAGCACCTTCAACTACAACAACGATAGCGCCCACAACTAGAACGACCCAACTACCCACAACTACAACGACCCCGGTACCTACAACTACAATAACGCAAGCACCTATAACTCCAACAACCCAAGAAGTTTCAATTACAACAACGAAAGCACCAACAACTACAACGACCCAATCACCTACAACTACAACAACCCAAGCATCTACAACTATAACAACCCAAGCAGTTTCATTTACAACAACAAAAGCACCTACAACTACAACGATCCAAGCATCTACAACAACCCAAGCACCTACAACTACAACGATCCAAGCACCTACAACGACAAAAACACAAGCACCTTCAATTATAACAACCCAAGCTACAACTACGACAACGATAGCACCTACAACTACAGCAACCCAAGCACCTACAAGTACAACAACCCAAACAGGTTCAACAACAACGAAAGCACCTACAACTACAACGACACAAACATCTACAACTAAAACGACCCAAGCACCAATAACGACAACAACCCAAGCACCTACGATTACAACGACCCAAGCACCTTCAACTACAACCCCAGCGTCTACAACTGCAACGCTCCCAGTACCCACAACTACCACGACCCAAGAGCCGTCAACTGCATCGACCCAAGCACCTACAATTACAACAAAACAAGCACCTTCATCTACAACAACTCAAGTACCTACAAATACACAAGCACCTACAACTACACAAGCACTTACAACAACAACCCAAGCACCTACAACTACATTGACCTCAGTAGCTACAACCTCAACGAACCAAGTACCTAAAACTACAATAACGCAAGCACCTACAACAACAACAACTCAAGCACCAACAACTACATCGACTCAAGCAATTACATTTACAACGACCGAAGTACCTATAACTTCAACAACCCTAGCACAATCAACTACAACAACGATAGCACCGACAGCTAGAACGACCCAAACACCTACAACTACAATGACCCCGGTACCGATAACGCAAGCACCTACAGCAACAACCGAAGCACCTACAACTACAACAATCCAAGCACTTTCTACCACAACAACGAAAGCACCTACAACTACAACATCCCAAGCACCTACAACTAAAATGACCCAAGTATCTACAACTACAACATCCAAAGCACCTACAACCAAAATGACCCAAGTATCTACAACTACAACGACTCCGGTACCTTCAACTACAACAACCCAAGCACCTGCAACTACAGAGACCCAACCAACTACTACTACAGGAACCCAAGCACCTACAACTACGACGACCCAAGTGACTACAACTTCGACGACCCAAGCCCCTTCAACTACAACAACCCAAAAACCTACAACTGCAACGACCCCTTTACCTTCAACTACCACCACCGAAGAGCCTTCAACTACATCAACGCAAGCACCTTCAACGACCTCAGTACCTACAACTGCCACGAACCAAGTACCCACAACTACAATAACGCAAGCACCTACAACTACAACGACACAATTACCTACAACTACCACGAACCAGGTTGCTACAACTATATTGACCCAAGAACCTACGACTAATACAACCCAAGCACTTACAGCTACAACGATCCAAGCACCTACAACTACAGAAACACAAGCATCTACAACAACCCAAGCACCATCAACTCCAACAACGAAAGCACCAACATCTAGAACTACCCAACTACCTCCAAGTAGAACAACCCCGGTACCTACAACTACAATGCAAGCACCTACAACTACACAAGCACCTACAACTTCAACAACCCAAACAGTTTCAACTACAACAACAAAAGCACCAACAACTACAACGACCCAAGCACCTTCGACACAAGAATCTACAACTACAACAACAACTACAACGATAGCGCCTACAACGAGAACGACCCAACCAACCACAACTACAACGACCCCGGTACCTACAACAACAACCCAAGCACCTATAACCCAAACAACCCAAGAAGTTTCAATTACAACAACGAAAGCACCAACAACTACAACGACCCAAGCACCTACAACTACAACAACCCAAGCATCTACAACTACAACAACCCAAGCAGTTTCAACTACAACAACAAAAAAACTTACAACTACAACGATCCAAGCATCTACAACAACCCAAGCACCTACAACTCCAACGATCCAAGCACCTACAACGACAAAAACACAAGCACCTACAACTACAACCCAAGTAGCTACAACTACGGCAACAATAGCACCTAGAACAAGAACGACCCAAGTACCTACAACTACAACGCTCCGGGCAATTACAACTACAACCACCCAGCCAACTACAACAACTCAAACTTCAACTACAACAACCCAAACAACTACAACGATCAAAGAACCTACAACTACAACGACCAAAGCATCTACAACGATTACAACCCAAGTACCTACAAGTACAAAAATCCAAGCACCTTCAACTACAACAACACAAGCAACTTCAACTACAACAACCCAAGCATCATCAACTACAACAACCAAAGCACCCACAACTACAACGATCCCGGTACCTACAACTACAACAACGCAAGCACCCACACCTACAACAACCCAAACAGTTTCAACAATAACTATTGTATCGACAGCTATAACGACTGAAGCACCTACAACTACAACGACTCAAGCACCTACAGCCACAACAACCAAAGCACTTACAAGTACAACAACCCAAGCACCTACAAGTACAATCCAAGCACCTACAACTACATCAACCAAAGCACCTATAACTACAACGACCCAAGCGCCTACAACTACAACAACCCAAGCATCTTCAACTATAACAACGAAAGCACCTTCAACCACTTCGACCCAAGCACCTTCAACTACAACAACGCATGTACCTTCAACTACAACAACAAAAGCACCTACGACCACTATGACCCAAGCACCTACAACTTCAACGATCCAAGCACCTACAACTACTACAACCGGATTACCTACAACTACAACGACCCAAGCACCAACAACTACAACGACTCAAGCACCTACAACTATGACACAAGCACATGCAACTTCAAACTCTGTATCCACAGCAATGCCATTGGTATCTTCAGCAGCAAGTATTTCAGCATCAACATCAACGACCCTGGCATCGACTGTAGGATCTTCCACAAGGAATTGGTTTGGGGATTCACCACTACGTCAGCACCGGCATCTTCAAAAACGACATCTATGCAGGTATCTATAATAATCACATCATTCGTGTCTACCACTAGAACAACAAAAGTATCCTAGTATCTACGAATCTATGTATTGTTTTCTACATTGACCCTGGTATCCTCATCAACGACAAGGTTTTTTCAACAACGGCTCTTGTATATCGAATAACAATATCCTGATATATGCATAAACATCGACCCCACTTTGTACAACATCAACTGTGACTGCGTCACTTACAACAACCCTGGTTGCTTTCACAAAACCGACTATGTTATCTACAACAATAATGGTGCTGGTATATGGAACAACCCAAGAATCTGAAATACCGACAACTTCATTTTCATCACAAAATTCTTTGCGTGTGTATGTGTAAGTTAATAATAAGTTAGCTATTTTTGAGACCTAAATAAATTGGTTTAATTTAAAGTTTATTCATGTTTATTTAAAAACAAATGTCATAAAATATAAGAATTAAGTTCTATAATAGTTTTGAATATAAAATCTGATTTGGTTCAAGCTTACTGTATTTGTAGAATTATTTTTTTAATATATTTAGCTTCAAATACTGCAAAAATTAAGATGTTCATTTCTCAGAAAAAAGGGAATGAAAAGGTCATTTGCACACATCAGCTATACAAACATCTTAATTCGGCTACGCTTTTACAAAAACCTATAGTTATCTTAAAAACAAGTTTTCTTTTTTCTAAAGTGGGAAAACCTTTTTTGTTGAAATTACCCTTAATCCTGAGCAGAGTTTTTTTTTTTAAAGAAGGACTTTAATTAATTTTTTATTGAATGAATAGACTCCATAATTTGAAAATAAGTGGGAATTCACATAAATATGACTTGAAAATTAGTCGTTTAAATGAAAAAAATTGATAGGTATATCTCTTGTTTTTGAGATATAAGTGATTAAAATTTGACATGAAAGCTCGGATCGTAACGCAATAAATTGGATGTGAAAAAAATGATCAAAATGCCAATAAAGGTAAAAAAACATGCAAACATGAAAATAGAATTGTTGGTTTGTTAGCAATATTTTCTTTTCTTCTAATTGGACAAAACCATAGAAGTTCAAAATACTAAAATAAGAATAGGAACATTCTTAAAAAACACACAGACACACACACACACACAATAGAAATGAGAAAAGTCGAAACAATAAGTTAATTGAACTTTCATAAATAGCCAACCACATAAATTCAGTCAATCAAAACCTAAGGCATATAACAGTTTTGTAAGATGGAAGTCATAAGATTACTGTTCATTTGGTGTCAGCATAATGAGCTAAAATGATTTGTGTCCACGATAGTCAAGATAAAACTGCAGAGAACCTCGAAAATAAAGAGAAGAACTGGAAAAAATACTTCAAATCAGAATCCAATAAGAAGATTTCATTCCAATAAGAGTCAAAGCTAATTCAGTTTCAAGTCCTCAAGTGATGCTATTACGCGTTTCTATAGCACATGTTCGATTGCTGCATTCCTGGTTATAGTAATCAGATATTTTTATGTTGAATAAAAATGTAAAAACAAAGTTATAGTTTATTTGAAAAATATATATATATAATTTTAGAACAAGACATTCCTAACAATGGCAGGATTTCTAACCAGAATTATGGGTAACAAGTCTCTAAGTGATTTATCTATGATTGAGAGTTTTTATTCTAATCTTGTTTTGATTGAAGGTGGACAAACTGTTGCATTTGTTCACTTAGAAATATACTTCTGATAAACGAATAACGATATAGAGTAGCAGTACAATTGACTCAACTTATGTTATCTGCCATCACTAACATATATGTCTGGATCTTGTTGGTTATATCGATCTTATAAGGATCTTTGCAGTATTATCCTAGAGATTTTGTTAATTATACAAATGGCCAAACACGAATAGTATGCAAAAGAAAGGAAATTGGGTTAATGTCAAAGAGACAACATCCTATCTCCAGGTTAAAATGACCCAACACAGTATCTCGGGTCACCGTTTGGTCTTCAACACAGTGAGGAACCTCACACAATATAGCAAGCCTTTAATGGCTCCAAAAATTAAAAAAGTGAGCAAATCAATGGAAACAAACCACATGCAAAAACCCGAATATCGATAAATTAAAGTTTTATAGGAAGACTAGGCAATGATATTATATCTGCTAGTGTATTATGCCTATTTTGTTAAACATCACACTGATTCACACAAAAAGTATACAGAGGAGGATGTCATTGCAATGCTGGAATTCTTGATTGATAACATATTTGTAGAATTTGGAGAACAATTTTTCCAACAGACAATAGGGATACCTATGGGGACTAATTGTGCGCCACTTTTAGCAGATTTGTTTCTTTATTCGTATGAAGCCAGGTTCATACAAGAGCTAGTTCAGAAAAATACAATAAGCTAGCCAAATCATTTAATTTCAGTTTCCGTTATATAAATGATGTTTTTTCATTGAACAATCCTCAATTTAAGGATAGCCTTCATCTTGTATACCCAAATGAACTCGAAATTAAAGAGACCACTGGTACACCTATGCCGCTACATTGACAGCTCTGGACGTCTGAAAACAAAACTTTACGATAGGCGTGGTGGTTTCGGCTTTGCGGTAGTGAACTTCCCGTAATATTCCCATTTCTCCGTCACATGGCGTGTACATTTCACAACTCGTTCGCTGTTGCCGTGCCTGTAGTTTGTGCAGCGATTTTGTCAGCAGAGCGAAATTACGTACTGTCTCAAAAACTGATACATCAAGGGTGTGTACAGTCAGTGTTGCATTTGTCACTTCGGAAGTTTTACGGTCGTCACCCCGATTTGACAGACCATTGCAATGTTTCTGTTTCATGGATGAGAACGGGTATCTTTTGGTAGATCCAGAGTTTGTTGCCGGACTGACTGACACCGACTGTGACAGAATCGGACTTTTCGCTGGCGGGGAGGCGGATGCCACGCGTGGAGCGGATTATGCTTACCCTTTCGGAGCACCTGATGATACCTCAGTTTTTATAGGGTTCACACTGCTAGTGCTTTGGTTTTGTGGCGTTTTTTTGTTTGTTTGTTGTGTCTTTGTCGTGCTGTCTCAATTTTGCCGTGATTTGGGATTTTGGATTTCCCCTTTCCTCGTTCTTGCTTCGGTATTCGTTTGCCGATGTATTTTGTGAATTGCATCGTAAAATGTGTTCATTAATACATACAATCGGACCAATAATTTTCTCCTCAATCAGATTTATCTAAATAAATAAACTATGAGTAGTAACAAGCGTGTTTTGTTACATCAATAGTTTGAAAATTCAAATAGAATACATATTCTCGACAACATGACCATAGCATTTTCTTATGTTATATTTATGTAACGACCATCTGATTGGTCGTAACTGATCATCAATTACAATATCTATGTTCTTCTAGCAAATAGCCTGGTTTCTTGTCTTACAACTACATGAACGTACATCAAATGAAGATGAATATCAGAGTGGAAGAAAATTATTTTTCGCTTGAAATATGACCGATTGAAAAATGAACAAGTGTATTGCAATTATTTGATATATACTAGCCATACGTTTTAGAGGTAGTTATTTCTCCTTCAAAGTGAGTTCACTTTATTGAAGCTAAAGTAAGAACTTTTGACAATAACATTTTAATGTTATATAGAATCTTATGAAATATGAAGAGAAAAAAATAATACAACAATTCCTTGAAATTGTGCCAGTTTCAATATGTATGGTACATTTTTTTCTACAAAAATAATTTTTCCAAACAATAAAATTTGCGTTTTAATGATGTAAATATACATAGGGCCATTGAATTCTTTTTGCACGTTGGATATTATAGGAAAGGATCAACAGAAATGGATTTCTATTTATAAAATCCAGCATTAAAATGGCGACCACGTCTGTAAAAGTTGTGATTTAAAGCGTTATTTGTGTGTCTACTAATTCAGCGGTATTTACAACGAAAGATTAGATTAAACTTATTTTATTGTTAAATATTTTTAACAACTGGATTGGATACAAGTTATTACAACTTATAGAATCCTTTCCATATAATACAATGAAATAATACAAATACATACGTCAGCAAATATTACATTTACAACGAAAACTAACTCATGAAAAATTATATCTAGAAAACAGAAATTTCCGCCGCAACATCATCTGAGTTTTACGGAAAATTTGTAGGATATTTTTTTGGCAAAATCGATGATTTGAAGTGAAATTTAAAATTATTTATGATCATTTTAAAGCAAATTTATAACTTCCCCGATAGCAGTATTGATTTACGTACCCCACGTTAGAGAATAGAAGCGGAGTTGCACATACAATTTTCATAATTCAAGCTACTACATTGTACAGAAATGAATAAAAACTAATTTTGACGGCCAGATCAGACGATCACTTGTTTTGTTACCAAGGTCACTAGTTGATCAATATTTTCATTTTATTTTACATCGCTGCTCAAAAAGATTCTGTGATATTTATAGGTCCGACTAATTTGTTTATACATGTATTGTTCTTCAGAGGTCGAAAATAAATCAAGTATCTGGACATTTATAAACTTTTTTACGATTTGTCTTGATTAAAAATGATTACTTTAAACCGGAAATTTCTGTGCCATCTGTTTTTCACCATTCTCCAAATACATTTAGTTTCTTGCAGTCTTGGTACTTGTACTATATCAACCAAATACATCAAAATATTTGCGATACACTTTTGTTACGCATCAGACCTTAACGCGATAATAGCGAAATTTAAACGGCCACAAAACTGTCCTCGTTTACAATACTTTTTACTACTATTTATTGAGTTCATGATCGTTAACAGACTTAACCTATACGTCGTCATTACCTGAATAATGAAAAAACACACCGTTAGGATATTTTCAAAATATGCTTGAATGTAGCCAGAAAGTGTGAAGGTAGTCTCTGAAACAGGTATTCCTTGGGAAGGAAATTCACTGGGGTCGAAGGACGACACGAGAATTTCCTTATTTACGTGAACAGCATTTAATTTCTATAGATGAGACTCGATTAAATGCCTTATTAATACGTAAATGTACACCTTATTGCAGTAAATTGGTTATTGCCTTAAATAAGGCATTTAATCGAGTCGCATCTATAGATATTAAATGCAATGGACATATTAAAGGAAATTCTCGATACGCACTTCGACCTCAGTGAAATTAATATATGCCACACTTGTATGTTTGCTGACATATTAAATAACCTTTTGTGTCTGTTTACGTAAATTTACAGTGTTTGTGAAGACGTTACTACTCGAAGAACCCCGATGCTTTGTTATTGGTGTCTATATTTTGCCCTTCAAAATGGCATTTAGCTTAGTTGGTTCACTAGGTACGATAAAAATTTCAAAGTCCGTAAAAAAACGGTGTTTGAAAATGTTATCTAAATATATGAAAATTCATTTGAATTGATTTCGTTATGATAGGGTACTTAACAGACGACTTGATGTAACAATCTTTATGCATTTGCAAAATTAAAATGGCGTAAGTCAAAAAATGAGAGAAAGTGACCTTACTTCTTTCATAGTTCTTTATTAGTATTCTGCTACAAAATTTAAGCTTTTGTGTTACACTGACATTTAGTTTGTGAATGCTAAGTTTAAATGATAAACGATAAATAGAAAAGTACCGATATAATTATACTTTTCTCAATGTGAATTTCCCTTCTCTTAGCAGCAATAACTATCCTAAATGTATGGTTAGTACAGTGGGGTGCAGATATAACCTCTCATAAAGTTATCTTAGAGCAGTCATAAAAGCTCCTTTAAGTTAACTTAGAACAGGTATCAAGTCTGCTCTAGAACTGCTGTAAGTCTGCTGTAGAATCAGTCTGACCGCTCTGACCAGTCATGGTCATAGCTAGAATCCTGACCGCTCTCACCTGTTCTACCCATGACCGTTCTCCCAAAGTCTGTTCTGGCCATGACCGTTCTACTTAAGTCTGGTCTGGTCATGACTGCTTTCAGCTGAAATGTTCTAGCTATGACCGCTCTCATACCAGATCTTGTCAAAACTCTGACAAATTTTCAACAAGTGTCCAATATTAACACATATTTCATATATTTGTAGTAAAATTGTTTAATAAAACTTAAAAAAATGTTTAAAAAAAATGAAAAATAAAATTATGCAATGATCTAAAATTGCATTTTGGTAAGTGGTCTTTCTCTGTGTTTATCCAGGTAAATTCTAAAAATGTAAGAGTTATTACCCTTCTCGAGACGGTATACCCGAAAACTGAGTTCGTAATAGTTGTCCGTCAATTTATTATCATAAAATTAAAAAAAAATCGTGAATTAAATTGCAGGAAAATGTCTGTAATTATCAAGTTACGTTAAATTAACAAATATTTATATAAAACATCGTAAAGTAATTCAGAGAGTTATTTATGTTTTTTTTTAATCTTTTTTAAACATAAAATAACAATAAACACATTGACATTATCATGCATGCAATACATAAAAAGCATATCAAATAGCCATAAAAAAGCACTCAAAAAGCACAATGAAACTTTAGAACTTGTAATTAAAATACAGCACAAATTAAATAACCTAATAAGCAAGCAGTAGTTAATGAAGCTAAATATAGCAGCAAATGATTAACTGGATTTGCAGGCAAAACAGTGGAATGAACCGCCAAACCAAGAATTAATCAAGTTTTAAAATGATTAAAAGACATATCTTTTCGGAATTCGTCCGGCAGTTCATTCAAAAGTTTTGCACCTGTGTAACTGAAGGATAGACCATATGCTGAAGTTCTGACCTGTGGGATATCTGCAATGTTTTGGTACCTAAAAGACTAAGATTGATTTTTTATTTGAATTAAATCATGTAAGTATATACTGGACAATCCTTATTTAAAATAGGAAACAGACAAGACACACAAAGGCTTAATAAATTTAATATCTTAGGACAGGAGCAAACCTGCTGCGGCGGGGTTAAACTAGTTTTATTGGGCCCAAACCTTCCCCCTAAAGCCAAAGTGATAAATAAAATAAAAAAACAATCGTAACAACAGTAAAATTCAGTTGGCAACAGGACTGAGTCGATTGTGAAAAATGAAACTAAAGAACTTGATATACGGACAAAAACATGAAATCACAAGAGACTACTAGCAGTTAACCGACATGCCAGCTCCACACCCATTAATTTACCAACTGACAAATTAAGTTATGTACCCTCAGTATACAGCTTCCACCAAGACCCCTTCCCGTGAGGAGTTTAGCATAATAATGTCATGCATATACCGGAATACATAATCCGTGATTTTAGAAATTTAGAACGTGTTTAGTTACAATTCAAAGACCCTATCAAAAAATACCCATTTTAATAAAACCAAGATCAAAACGGCCGTGGCCAGAGCAGACTTGACAAGAACGTTTATGGCCAGAACAGACTTGGCAAGAACAGCAATGGCTAGAACAGACATGATTCTAGGACCAGAGCAGACATGATTCTAGGACTGTTCTAAGTCTGCTCCAAGTTAACATGAAATTCTCGTGACTGCTCTCCAAGTTAACCTGGACGAGAGGTTATGCCTGCACCCCACTGTACATATCACAATTGATTGGTACTGTCAAAAATAAGGTATGCATGTTTAAAAAATCAAAAAGTACGTTAAATATAAATTATACATGCAGTACATTATTTGGATGTCAGGGGGCGTCAATCTTGCTTTGACTGTCAAAAATATCTATTTATGCGTCGCCTGTGAATTACCAATTCCGTGTTGTTTTTATTATCACAATGATAATATATAACATGTTTTCGTTTAATGAGGGTCACAAACAGACCCCTTTAATTTTATTTCTAAATTTAAAACTCACACAAACATGTAATTTATTCATTTTACCGTATTAAGATAATAAAAAGTATTAAGATAATAAAAATAACATTAAATAAAAGTGAAAACAAAAGTCAGAAACAGTAAAGGTAGAGACCAGTCGAAAATGAGGTATGCATACTTTACAATCAGGAACACTATCTGAAAAACACTCAGGAATACAAAATAAGATGGTTTGGTTAGTCAAAAT
Organism: Modiolus philippinarum; assembly: GCA_002080025.1. NCBI lineage: Eukaryota > Metazoa > Mollusca > Bivalvia > Mytilida > Modiolidae > Modiolus > Modiolus philippinarum. The sequence goes on from MJUU01018874.1 coordinate 38,728, forward strand.
AAAGATGTACAAAGGAGCCAAAAAAAAAAACAAATCACATTTCAAATTTCATATAAAAATGAGACAAACCTTTCGAGCATAAACAGCCAAATATGCAAATAATCTTTAACTAATTTAAAAACTTGCAATATCTAAATTTTAGAAAATTTTGTTGAAATCTAAGGAGTATCTCCCTCTTGAATAGCTCTGTCCTTAGCTGAATTTCGATCTTTTGGTAATTTGTTTCCAATCAGCTTTTACATATATTTCGGTTTTAATTGATTTCCAAATGTTTGATTTGATATGCACTGAAGAAACATAAGTTTTCGAAATGCGCATATGCAGGAACTTAATTCACAGTAACATCGGTATTTTGATATTTAGACAATACAAAATATAAATCAATATGTTGTAGCATGAACTGTAAAACTCTGGAAAAAAATTTCTTGGAAATATTATTAGCATATTCAAACGGGGCATTAGAAATAGGATTTAATGGGTCTGTAATTCTCGTTCAATTTTGAAAAAAAAACAAAAAAAAACGTCAGAATTCAAAAACGTCATTTTTTGGCGGGAAACGTTTTCGAATTTTAATTTTATCGTGAAATTTTGATGTAAAATGACGAGACTTACAGACTCTATTAAAAGCGAGCTGGACATCAAGGTTTATAACAGGTCATAAAAATCTTAAGAATAGCGGTTTTGAGCGATTCAGCATAGTGAGGAGGATATACGGACAGGGGTATAAGCATTAATAGGCCATCTTTAAAGGGCCAACAAAAGAAGGACATGGATGATTTGAAAGCTTGAAAATAAAAGTCAAACAGAATTGGTCAGAAAGGCTTCATTTCTTTAAAACATACTGAACAGTTGAAATCTATTACAGTTATAAAACATTTATAACTAAATCTCAAATCAAGAGAAATTCAAGTTCAACCTCAAACAGAAATCGAAATAAGACAAGTATAATTAATGAAAAAACATGTCCAATATATAACACCCAAGTTAATTGGATAGGAGCATATGGCTATATTGCAATCACTGTCATTTATGCCGTAGATGCTATGGATATTTTTCAGCATTCCTACCTTTACCTTTGTTGCCTTCGGGTAGAGTTAAACACTACAATACTAGACATAACATGGAAATATTTGCATTCTGTCGCAAAAACTACTCAACACTCATGGAAACGTTTAGCCCCTTTCCTTTTACAAAATATAGAGCAAATGATTACCACTCCGGAACACTTGATGATAGTCACCATTCAATTTGTCACAGGTTCACACCGTTAGTACTATATTTTTTGTGGCGTATTTTATGTTTTACTGTATAATCATTTATTTCGTTGGGATAAAATTTCGTGGATTTTACTTTTAGAACTGTTTCTTGTGGACAAATTTTCCTGGAATTCACTTAATATATGGTTATTACTATTGCTGGAAATAAATTCGTGGGGATTAAATTTCGTTTATTACTGTTGCCCACGAAATAAACGAAATTAAATCCCCAACAAATATTTCTGCTTATACAGTATTTGTTTCTTAATCGCATAATTTTTTATAAGTTGTCGCTTTGTTTACAGTATCTTCGGTATTTGGATTTTATTTATACCGGGTCGATGCATCTGCCGGTAAATTTTGTTGTGATCTGATCTGCACTGCGGAGACATAAGTTGTCAAAATGGCCATATGTGTGTATGTTTGTGTGATCTTCAAATTGTCATATCTTATTAATGAAATTTTAGTTCTAGCTTTGGTATTCACGTAGAAATTTATTGCGTCCATTCAGGAATTAATACGGCATCCTCACGATATCAAAGTATATATAACATGTCGGTCGTTCTTGTTTACTTTTAATTTTTTTGTTTCGTCTTTATTGTGTTGTCTCTTTTTATATCCCCTTAGTACTGCCAATTTTATAATTTTTTATTCTATGGTCTTAACTTTTTTCCGTATTCATTTGTCGATAAAATTCTACAATGAGAACGGATATTTTCAGCTAAATTTATTGTTTAAAGGATTTGATGGCAACAATGTTGACTTTCCCATGGACTGATACATTGACAGTATGACGTGACGGGGCTGATTACGGAGCAAGACATACTTACTTATAACGTGTCACCCTCGGTTTTTGATGAAACTTTACACTTTGAGTGTTTGATTTTTTAAATACTATGTTTTCATGCTCCTTTTTATGTCTTGTCTTCTGGTGTTTTCATCTCTTCAATGTCTTGACTATAGTTTTTGTGAGTATACATGTACTGTGAGTATCCAAGTATACTGTGTTCCACCTGTGTTTTACTGCCGTTATTGTCCTACATTATCGATTTGAAACCTGCTTCAATTTATGCTGCAACGACAGTAGTAGAATATTCAAAATCAAAGATATCGGGGATGGATTAATTACATGATTATGGTGTCTTGACAGAGCTTCTTTGAAATTTGCTCAAGATTGACATTTGTAATATTTCAAACAGTTGTTTAAGATATGTTTGCAGATATTCAGTATTACTATATTTAAAGGTAACAGCTGAAGATAATTAATGAAAAATATTAAATATACCTTTAGAGAAATCTCTTAATAATAACATTAACATTATAAATCTTTGTTATGGTATTTTCATTCGTAAAAAAACAACAACGAAAATACATAAACAAATTTGATACGCTTTAGAGACATGAAATCGAGCTTAAGGAATAAACAAATCAGATATCGTTCAATCCGGAAATTTCAATTTATATCCATACTCCAATGCGCGTCTTATTTTTAACAGTGCTTTGTTTTGCAGTATTGTAAAATATGTTAATGCTTTTTAAACATTGAAAAACACAAGCCATGATCATTAGTTTTCAGATTGTAAAATATTTTCAGTACAAGTATAGAATTTGATAGTCATCTTTATTCCGATATCAGCCCTGATGTCAGTCCTAGACCTAATATCCACCCGACGAGAAAGAGAGGGGCAGTTATCAGTAGAGGACTGATATAAGGACAGATATCAAAATAGACATGTAATACTCTGTTTATCACATATTTGAAAGAGGAATGTTGAAAGATAAAAGAAAGCAATGACATATTCAGTTTATTTTTAAATTTTCGGACAGAATTTAAGGAAAATTGACAAAAAAAAAAAAAAGAAAGAAAACGAATTAAACTTTATATTTTATTTTTTTTTTCAAAAGCTGGATTCGCCTGGGAACATACGAGACAAACTGGTCGAAATTGATATTTGTAAAATAATATTCAGACAACGGCTTTGTAGCAACCGGTTGGAAGTGTTTCTGAAAATGAATGCATAATTTCAACTATTGCAATTTACTTTTGCCACATGTATATGTTGAAAGCTTTCAAAAACTGAACTTTTCTGTTCTGACAGTCAAAAAGAATTATAACAAAAATTACAAATTTAAAACTTCAGTGTCACTACGTAAGAATTAATATACATATATATACAGTACTGTGCAACGTAGCCCTTACCGTTTGACGAACGCGAAACGGATTGCTGAATTGCTGAAGGGACGTGAACGGATCGCTGACGGAAACGTGACGGGACGGGACGGGACGGGACGGGACGAATCGATTCACGTCCATAACAGTTCACGTCCAGGTACTCGTCATTTGACGATTACAATTCGTCAATTGACGAGAGACGACTCGTCATTAATGATATAGGAGGGTTTTTCGTGACGTCACCGGAAGTACATTTGTGTAGCAACGAGCGTCCGCCATATTGCTGAGTTGAAAACAACACCTTGACCACCACAGCTATATATACAGCGAAACCTGACAAAACTAATTACGCACTAACTACACAATGAGTTATGATTATTTCAGTTCGCTTGATAGTTCCCATCAAGAACTTTATAATCGTAAGTTGAATGCAGCTGGTTTGGATTGCTGCCCATACAAAATTCACGAAGACTCGTGGAAAAATGACCCACAGATGTGGCCTTCCGTTGAGTACGCTGATATTTACACATATTTAATAGACTTTCCACAGTTATTTAGCAGGGAAAAGATGAAGAACTATAAGTCATTAGAAGCCCATGCATGCTTCAAAGATTGTTGGGTAGAGACAATTTATCATGTATCCACAAAATAAAACATAGTTTTCAAATCAAAAGTGAAACCAAGTCAGAGGGTGACAGAGGAGCCTCATCAGCCATGGGTTGCTATATCTAAAGATGGGACAGTCTTGACAGGCCACTGTACTTGCATGGCTGGGTATGTATTTTTATTTTTTTTTATATAAGTTTTAGACAAAAAAGGGATATGGAGTACATTTACATGATTTTTCAGCAGTGTTCAATGTCACATTTCAATATGAGGAAAGTAGTAATTTTGTGTTACATGTCTAGGTTATGATGACAGTCAGGAAGAATGAGATATATGTGGGTTTGAATGTGAAATGAAGGGATATAATGTAAATGTACATGGGACAACATCACTATAAATTCTGTACATAAAAATAAGAGACATGGAATGCTTTTATTGTTGATCTTCAACTCGAAGTCACCATGAGACATAAATTCTGCAATTATTGTGTGTGTCGAGTTTGAAAGCTGGACAAAAATGCATATGCATCGCCCACATTCAAATACAAGATTCATTGAATGTTTATAGTCTACAAATACAAAGTTCATTAGTTCTCCAAGACATATTCATTTTGCCTCTGTATTCCATGATGATAAACAAACACATTTTGACAAGTGCATGCAACCTACATATTTCACAGAAATTTCAAATAAAAGACTGAAATTGCAGTAAATATAGTTAGTTACACATGGCCATTTCGACAACTTATGTCTTTTCTGTGCAGATCAAATCAAAACACTTTGAAATCCTCAAAAGAAACGAGTATAATCTGATAGCGGACAAATAACAACTAGTATCTGAGTAGAAAAGCCAAAATCAGCAAAGTTGTAAATAATTTTTCTTTCTGTATAACAATTTTGGAAGAAACCCTTTTCATGTTGTGCAGATAGAAAGTAACCATTAATAAAGACCAACAATAAAAACAAATCAACAGCATTAAAGAAATTGGACTTTATCAATAAGTACAATTCACCTAGGATTATTGTTTGACTTCAATGTGCTTAAAAAATATTTCCATTCTGTATCGTCTCCTTTATCAGTTTTTGTTGTTTATTGATGTACTGCGTGTGTAGTGATGCTGCAATTTTTTTTACAGGTTTCTACCTATTTTGCCACAATTAAAAAATTCTTAGATTCTCATCTTTTTTTTCAAATGAAGGACTGTGGCCATTTTTTTTTGTTTTGTAGCCCTTAAAAGTTAAAAGTGATGTAAAATGTGAAGAAAATCACCAAAAATGAGCCAGAAAAATCATTTTATTAGTGACACGAAAATATCGAGGCAGGAAGGATGAGAATCTAGGCTTTTTTTATTATTGGACATATTTTGGTCTTCTTCATTGATCTGTAATATCACATTCCAATTAATGCAGTAGTGTTTTTATAGAACTCATGTTTTGATTGTAATTGTAATTAGGTTTTTCTTTGATTACTTTAAGAAGATATGAGTCATATTAATTAACAAAAGACAATCTTCCAATTATTATCTTACAAAAACATTGTATAATATAAAAAGCTATACTTGGGCAGAGATCTGAAAAGATGAATCACTGCTTAATGATATCTATTGTTTTAGGGAATTTAATGAACTGTTGTGATGTTTTTACTTGTTTCTTTGATGTACAATAATGTAAAGTCAGTGCTTAAGGGTAGCCATAGTTGCCTTTTCCAAACTACTGTCATAAACCAATTGTGAGAAAAACAATTAAAAATGATAATTAATGTTTTATTTTCTTTACATTGATCAACATAGAACAACTTTGTATTTTCAAAACAATAAAAATTATAACAATGAATGACAACAAGGAAACTATATAATTATGTTGACTTTGCCAGGTTAGCATGTGCAGAAACAAAGTACTAATTGAGCTTTAAAGTTACAATACAATGCCATCACTTAAATTGCATAAAGCTGAACAAACAATCAAAATTTTATCTATTGAAGCAAGATTGTCATCATTTGGTCTTACAATTAATGATATAGGCATAGGTCCTTTAAGAATCTGATATTTATTTTTAAGACACCAATCACTCTTTCTACATGTATTCTGACGTTGGAAATTTTCCTGGACTTTTCAACATCTCTAGCTGACATCTGACTAGCACCTTGTGTAAAAGCTGGAGTGATTACCGTAGCACCCTTCATAGCAAAAGCCTCTTGAACCTCTCGTTGAAAACCTCTATCAGCTAAATATACATCAGTAGGATCTACCAAGTCTAATATACCACACTGCAAAGTTATCTCTTTGTCAGAAATTCTACCACCATAACCTTTTGAAATATAACTTATAAGACCTCTGGGTGTAACATTGATAAAAAAATTTACAGTGTTATGTTTCTTATAATTCGACCAAGTCTGTGCTCGGGCTTTACGTCTTACTGGCTGCTCAATGTAGATCTCTGAACAATCAAATATGCCTCGACAAAATTTGAAGTCTTTCTTAAATGAATTCGGTAAAGTTGCCATAATATGTTCCTTTGGTACCCAGTTAATGAAAGGTTCCATTTTAATTTTAAGTACATCTAACCACTTGTGAAAAATTACAGACACACTTGACTTGCTAATTTGAAACCTAAATGATAAGTCATCATATGCTAAATTGAGTCTCAATTTCATTAAAGTCAATAAAAGTTCATTTGTTAAAGTCATTGTCTTTGTATTTGACACAACACTCTTGCATGAGTTCAACAGTAAAAACACCATAATTAGGGAGACCAGTGTAGTATTTGATCTTCTCATTTGACATTGACTCTGCACTAAATTGTTTGCTAGAAAGTTTCTCTTTTAAGTCATTACACTCCCTCCTGAGGGCATCAATTTCTTTGAAGTACATTTGACGTTCATTAGCAAAGTCAGATTTTGTTTCTTGCAAAATATGTTGAAACTCTTCTTCCCTCGCTGAAATAAGTGTTGCTAAATCTGGTTTTGTCTCATCTGAAGGCAAATCGGTAATTGGTTCTGCTGTATACATTGGCATAATGTCACTGGGTAGATTTGTAGGTGTATTAATTGGTGACAACTCATTGACAATGTTAGAGGTTTGATTTACACTGTTTGCAGATGTAGTAACGGGTGAAAACTCATTTTCAAGCTTGCGACGCTTTTTATTTGACTGTCTCTCAAAACGTGCTAGTCTTTGCTTTTGGACGGTATCATCATTATTTGTAAAAACAAATATACTAGGTATGTAGGCTGGACGGTGTGGGTCTGTACTTGGTTTCCCTGCAAAGTAAAGTAGAGAATTTGCAATTGATAATTAACACAATATACAAATTTAACAACAAGATGTGTTTGGGAAACACTACAGATGCCCCCAAATTCCCAATTTTACCCCTTTTGGACCCCTATGACCTTTACCATTGACCTTTTTTTGTTGCATATTTATGCTCTTCTCGACTAGACCTATACACTTACCAAGTATCAAAAGTCTACCTTATATAAACCAAAAGTTATAGCCAAGGTTAAAGTTTCGGACGCACAGACAAACAGACAGACAGACAGACACACAGGAAAAAAACAATATGCCCCGATCCGCGATCTGGGGGCATAAAAAAATTTGTATAAATGTTCATGTTATAAGAAATAAATGTGAAATAATGATTGATGTCATGTCTTATTTGCAATTGTGAAAAAATAATATCGCTATATAAATGAACATTTAAGGGATGACCATTTGATTAAAAAAAAGGGGGGGGGGTAACTTTGGCATTTTTTTAAATAACTCATTTTGAGGCCATAATAAAATAATTCTTAGAGTCTCATCCATATTTTTCTCAAAATTTGGGCTGGCGGGCAAATTTTATTTTATATTTTTTATCAGCAATGGCAAAAAATGCTGTCATATTCAAAGAAATTTATCCAAATTGACAGAAATACAGAATAACATTTTTTGAGGCGGGTGGAAAAAAATCAGGTTGGGGATGAGAGTTAAGGACATTCTTTATTACTCCTAACTTTGGTGCCATTAAAAATAAATTTTCTAATCCTACTTGTCATGAAAATAAATTATCAAATTTTGATTGGAAGAATCAGATTTGTATTGAAAAAGCAATGAAATAATTTGCTGCAATATTTTATGTAAATAAATTAATTTCTAGAAAATTTCCAGTCCCACCCCCAAAAATTTGCATGGAAGGCAGATATTATGCAAGGGAGACAATTTGACAAAAGTTTCATGTACCACTGACATCACTATACTCAATAGAGAAATTAATGTTTCACAATTTATTTCTTATTCAACGATGACCCTTGATTTTTTTCAGAAATGTATACAATGAAATGATTTCAAATAAACATACCACATATGATGAAAATCTTCCAGTTTTTTGTTTTTGAATTAAGTTTATAATCACCTAATGTAGCAAGTTCCCACTAATTATCTATGTACAATCCTTAAATTTTGTAAAAGAAGATTTGTTCAAAAGAGAAACAATGAACTTAAAATCTTTCAATTCAGAAAATTTAAAAGAAGGGGAGATAATTAGATTTTATCTTTAGATTTAAAAAAAGGGGGTACTTTTCCACAATTGCCTGTATTATATTTATCTAAGTAAAAATAATTTGTTTTGATATGGCCTTTTTCTTATAACTGTCTTTTTTTTCAGATTGGGTGAAACTTGTTCACATGTTGCTGCCGTCTTATTTAAGATAGAAGCTGCTGTCAGACTGGGTTTTACGAACATAGCTTGCACATCCGAAGCTTGTAAATGGAATGGAACCTTTACAAAGAATGTTAAAGCCGCGCCTATAAGCATGATTTCTTTTTATAAAGACGGTTATGGTTCTAAGTCAACCGCAAAGAAGAGAAAAATAAGTGTTCCATCAAATGCAGAGGTCAGTGACTTCTTGTCAGCGCTCAAAACAGTTAGTCCAAGTTCAGTTATACTATCAGCATATGACAACCATTATGACAATTTTATTGACAAATCAGAAATGTTACAAGAAGCCAGTTATCCAGTTGATCTGCGTGATCATTTTCTAGAAAGTGCCACTGCTAATCAAATTCAGGAAAGTAAAGAATTGATTCTAAAGAAATTATATGACATTACAGAAGTGCAGCGCACAAATATTTGTAAGTTAACTATTCCACAATCAAACAGCCCACATTGGTACCGTTATAGGGCCGGAAGAATAAGCAGTAGCACAGCCCATAATTTACTACGAACGAAATTAGAAAACCCTAGTGAATCCGCTTTTCTCAGTATAACATCTTTAGGTACAAAACGCAACTTAGGACCAGCTACACAACATGGAAATGATAATGAATCGACCGCTATCAAAACTGCTGTAGCCCTCATGCAACAAGACCATCAAAATGTTTCTATGAGTAAGACAGGGTTGCATATTTCACAATCAACTCCGTATATTTGTGCAAGCCCAGACTTTTTATTACATTGTGACTGTTTTGGTGATTGGGTTGGTGAAGTTAAATGTCCATATGTATACAGAGACACATGTATAAGTGACATCAAAGATAAAAATTTTGCAATACAGAATGATACCTTAAATAGGAGTCATCCACATTATACGCAAACAAAATTACATATGTATTGTACAAACATTGATAAGTGTTTATATGTAGTATGGACTCAGAAAGATTGTAAAATTGTCAATGTGTACAAAGATGAGTTATTTATTGACAGTGCAATTGCAAATTTATCCGAGAAATATCAGAAGGTTGTTTTGCCTGAAATAATAACACGACAACATGAGATGAAAAAACTAAAAGTTGAGCAATCAGCAATTGACAAAGAGAACAGTCAAACAGTTTTCTGTTTTTGTAATGGTCCAGAGACAACACAAATGATAGGTTGTGATAACCCAAACTGTAAAACTGGAAACCAGTGGTTTCATTTTGAATGTGTAAAGGTGAAACGGCCACCAAAAGGGAAATGGTTATGTCCTGTTTGCAGGAAAGCACCTAAGTAATTGTTTAAAGGGACAAAAAAACAAACTATGTAATAGTACAATACGCATATGGCCAAAAGGGGCATTTTTATTTTTGCTACTAAAATTCATGTTGAGATTTTGTATGAATTGTCAACTTTTTTTTATTGTAACTGATACATGTAATTTCAAAGTAAAAAAAATACACAACTGAGTATCAATAATATATATTTGCAAGTATGGCAAGGACAAATTTCTGTCCTGAAGTTCAAAAATGTGAAAGGTTTTGTAAGTTGTATCTAATATTATAAGAAGGATACTTTTTTTTCTAGTAAATATAGTAAATTTCAGCCAGTTTTAAGTTTTTTTTAATCTCATATTGATACATGCCTATTTTTTTATGATTTTAAGTAGAATTATTTAGTTCCAGCACTTTTGGACAAAAGCAGCTGTTTTTCTAGTGCTTGTAAATTAATTTATAATTTCCTTCAAAATAAACATAAAAGAATAATTTTATCATTTTTATTATTATTGTTTTTTTATTATTTATCTATTACTTTCATTATTTTTAGCCTAAATCCTCACTATTTTTCATGTATTTTATTATATATTTCACAGCATTTGCTAAGATAAGAGTGGTTGGATATTTATTTTAGGCTACTCTTTATATGATATTTGTTTCATACTTGTGTAACCAATATTTGACACTCTGGTAATAAATTATATTATCATCATTATGTTGTATGTTGATTTCTGAGTTTATGAGTATTGTAATGCTTCATACTGCTATACTATAGATATGTATATCAATAAAATATGAATATTTGCAAAATCATGTTGTGATGTTATTTAATTTATTACGAATTAAAACAATACAAGTGTTTACGATGTATTAGGAGAACATGAAATAGAAGACAGACGAATACACTACAAAAATTATCCCTGTACTCAACATGATAGCTTTATATTTCATAAGCAGACAGTAAACAGTTTATAAATAGTCGGTGTCCAGTTATAAAATTTTTGGTATAACCCAATTTTGCAAACTAATTTAAGCATATTTTATGAAAGGATATGGAGTACATGAACATGAGACCACAACACATATGAAAACTCCAACTGCAGGTATGATTTCAGTTCAAATAAAGATAGCAGAATACACAAGTAGTTTTACATTAACCTCTGCTGATGAACTTTTTCACGACTTAACTATACTGTAAAAAGGAATTATTGGAAGTCGAAAACTGTCAAAGGGATAAATTGAGTAATATATTCATATGAGCTTTTAAAGGATGGCTTATGTTCGAATATTAAACTTAATGAAAAGGTTATATTTTTTAAGCATTTATTTTTTTCAATATTTCATATATTATAACATGCACTTCTTTTAACAGCTCATTTGGATATAGAACTTTATTTTTAGACTTTTTTTCTCTTTGGACATATGATTTATTTGTCGGTTTTCTGATCTTTTGCAATTATTTATATTTCTGAATGAACTGGCTTGGTTAAAATCAAGGTTTTCATTTTTCTTTTGTTAACCTTTTGCAGTTATTGAAAGTTTTGAATTATCTTGTTTTGTGAAATATGGACCTATTCTTTCATAAGTCTGTTCCGAGACAATTACACACATGAAAATAAATGTCTCTGGCATGTCTAGTTTGTTTGGTTTGTATCATTTACAGTTATGAACCCAAATTTGTTTAAAAAGGATTTTGGTTTTATTAGATTTAAATTTTATTTTATTTAAATTTACCTTTTTTCATATTAAATGCTTAAGTGTTCATACTTCGAAACGACATGAAATATTAAAAAGATTTAAAAAAGTCAATGTCCAACATTTCTGATTTTTTTACTTCATTTATATAATCTTTTTTTATTTATTTTGTTTTTAAATTTTGTGGCATTAAATACATTTATTTTCCACATCTATAAATATTCAAACTTTAATTTATTAATTTTTTATATTCTTTTAAGATATATATTTAAGGAAATTCTTTCTTTTATGACTTTATGGTCTTTCTCTAATGGGACTTATATCTATATTGACTTCAAAATAAACATACCTGATACAAAATGTGCACTACAGAGGACTGCATGTTGTTGCCAGGAAGTGTATCTACGGCGATCTGACGCGCCACCTGGTGTGTAAAAACCCTCCTATGCAAAATAATCACTAGATTAATAGATAATTGAAATTTTCCAATGAAACGAAACGAAAATCGTGATAACGGTTTTATACAAAATTAACATTGACAGTGACTGGGAACAGTCCAATGCTTTAATTTGATATAAAAAAAATACATATATTGAAAATAAATAGCTAAATTTCCATTCATTTTGTTAAGAACTCCACCAAAATACAGAAAATGATAAAAAATGTCAATCAATTTTAATCAAATATTTTTTTTAGTAATTGCAAATGAACCATTCAGTGCGGAACTTTCCCTTCACATATTATTTTGTTAAAAATTTCATGAAAATGAAAACATGTGATAAAAAAAATTACTTATTAATCTTCAATTTAGTCATTACATATACACCGGTCAGTGTGAAACTTTCCTTTTAAACATTATTTTGTTAAAAATTCCATGAAAATAAAAAATGTGATAAAAAATTACTTATAAATCTCCATTTTAGTCATTACACAAACACTGGTCAGTGCGAAACTTTCCTTTTACACATTATTTTGTTAAAAATTCCATGAAAATCAAAAAATGTGATAATAAATTACTTATAAATCTACATTTTAGTCATTACATACACACCGGTCAGTGCAGAACTTTCCTTTTACACATTATTTTCTAAAAAATTCCATGAAAATGAAAAAAAAAGATAAAAAATTACTTATGATTCTTTATTTTTGTCATTACAAATACACCAGTCAGTGCAAAACTTTCCTTTTACACATTATTCTGTTAAAAATGTCATGAAAATAAAAATATGTGATAAAAAAATTACTTATGAATTTACATTTCAGTCATTACATATATACCGGTCAGTGCGAAACTTTCTTTTAACACATTATTTTGTTAAAAATTCCATGAAAATGAAAAAATGTGATAAAAAATTACTTATGAATCTACATTTTAGTCATTACATATACACCGGTCAGTGCGGAACTTTCCTTTTACACATTATTTCCTTAAAAATGTCATGAAAATGAAAAAATGTGATAAAAAATTTCTTATGATTCTTTATTTTAGTCATTACAAATACACCGGTCAGTGCGAAATTTTTGCTTTCACACATTATTCTGTTAAAAATGTTATGAAAATAAGAAAATGTGATAATAAATTACTTATGAATTTACATTTTAGTCATTACATCTACACCGGTCAGTGCAAAACTTGTATTTTGCACATTATTTTGTTAAAAATTCCATGAAAATAAAAAAATGTGATAAAAATTTACTTATGAATCTCCATTTTTGTCATTACATATACACTGATCAGTGCGAAACTTTCCTTTTACACATTATTTTGTTTAAAATTCCATGAAAATAAAAAAATGTGATAAAAAATTACTTATGAATCTCCATTTTAGTCATTACACATACACCGGTCAGTGCGAAACTTTCCTTTTACACATTATTTTGTTAAAAATTCAATGAAAATGAAAAAATGTGATAAAAAAATTACTATTGAATCTCCATTTTAGTCATTACACATACACCGGTCAGTGCGAAACTTTCCTTTTACACATTATTTTCTAAAAAATTCCATGAAAATGAAAAAAAGTGATAAAAAATTACTTATAATTCTTTATTTAAGTCATTACAAATACATCAGTCAGTGCGAAACTTTCCTTTTACACATTAATCTGTTAAAAATGTCATGAAAATAAAAATAAGTGATAAAAAAATTACTTATGATTCTTTATTTTAGTCATTACATACACAACGGTCAGTGCGAAACTTTCCTTTTACACATTATTTTGTTAAAAATTCCATGAAAATAATAAATTTGTGATAAAAAATTTCTTGTGATTCTTCAATTTAGTCATTGCATACATACCGGCCAGTGCGAAACTGTCCTTTTACACATTATTTTGTTCAAAAAAATTACTTATGATTCTTTATTTTAGTCATTACAAATACACCGGTCAGTGCGAAACTTTCCTTTTACACATTATTCTGTTAAAAATGTCATGAAAATAAAAATATGTGATAAAAAAATTACTTATGATTCTTTATTTTAGTCATTACATACACAACGGTCAGTGCAAAACTTTCCTTTTACACATTATTTTGTTAAAAATTCCATGAAAATAATAAATTTGTGATAAAAAATTTCTTGTGATTCTTCATTTTAGTCATTGCATACATACCGGTCAGTGCGAAACTGTCCTTTTACACATTATTTTGCTCAAAAAAATTACTTATGATTCTTTATTTTAGTCATTACAAATACACCGGTCAGTGCGAAACTTTCCTTTTACACATTATTCTGTTAAAAATGTCATGAAAATAAAAATATGTGATAAAAAAATTAGTTATGATTCTTTATTTTAGTCATTACATATACACCGGTCAGTGCGAAACTTTCCTTTTACACATTATTTTGTTAAAAATTCCATGAAAATAATATTAATTTGTGATAAAAAATTACTTGTGATTCTTTATTTTAGTCATTGCACACATACCAGTCAGTGCGAAACTGTCCTTTTACACATTATTTTGTTCAAAATTCCATGAAAATGAAAACAATAACATAAAAGATCACTCGTAAATGTTCATTTAGTCATGACATATATACACCGGTCAGTGTCAAACTTTCCTTTTACACAGTATTTTGTTCTAAATTCCATGAAAATGAAAGATTTTAATATAAGATCAATTAGAAAATCTTTATTTTAGTCATAACAAATGCACTGGCCAGTGCAAAACTTTCATTTTACAAATTATTTTGTTCAAAATTCCATGAATATGAACAATTTTGGTAAAAAAGGGACACTTGTAAACCTTCATTTGAGTCATTGCAAATCTACCAGTCAGTGCAAAACTTTTGTTATACACATTAGTTTGTTTAAAATTCCAATATGTCCAAAAATACATAATTAAAACTGACTTGTGAAACTTTTAGTCATCACAAATGCACCGATCAGTGAGAAATTTTCCCTTTACACATTATTTTGTTTAAAATCGATGGAGATGGCAAATTTTGATGAATGCAGAAGTTCCTTTCGAACTTTATTGTATTCAAGACTCCATGAAAATGAAAAAAAAACATATCATAAGCAATTATTTATTGATGACAAAAAGATTGATCTGTTGCGATGATGTACCGATCGTGTATGCACTGACTGAAACGAATCTATATTTCGCAAAATTTTCAACCCGAGATATTACGTGATAAATGAACGTATCTGGACGTTAGTTGGACGAATAAGGTTCTCGTCATCCGTCACGTTTCGCGTCAATTGACGAGTTGGACGAATAACAAGTCGTCACTTTAATTAACTGATCGCTGACTGACCGCTGACTGCTCGATATATCCTAAACATCAATTACTACAGGTGTAATCTGACGATGAAAAAATCTTAAAAATATAACTCGTATCTATTTAAAATACACTTCGAGAACACAAGAGTGTCACATTTTCGCCCGATTTTTCTTGGAACGATTTATATTGCAGGAGCTCTACTGCGCCTGTGACAATAAATTATGTATGGATGAAATTCTGAAAGCATTTGCCACAGCATAGCATTCATTGATTTTGCGATATGAAAGAGATAATTCCGATTTTTATACGTGTACTAACTTTACGAAGCAGTTGTGTATAATATAGTTTCTACAACGAGAACTAAGTTGATTATGAAATTTCTCACATCGAATTAAACAATTTTGAAAATCTTTGAAAACAAGGCTACATAATTAGCGTGTTTAAGTTGTAGAAAATGTTTCTCTAAAGACACAATGAAAAACGCCGAGGATTTGTTCCGAATAGATTTGGCGGGAAATTTCACACGAGTTGACTAGAGATGAGAGATATTTTATCTCTCCGGTCAAAAATGGTTAAATTTGCTAGAAATTAGAGAAAGTCGTGTCCTAATTCACAACCAGAAACTCTCTTCAGGTATTTCATTGCTGAAGCTTGCACCGATTACCAGCCGTGAGATATGAACATTTGATATTTGAAAGTGGCGTTAATTGCAAACGATTTCAGCCCTTAAGCAAGATTCATGATTAAATGAGACACCATATACCTTCAATGAATCACATGTATTTTGATTCTGAAACGACAGAAAATTTAATTTTTCTTTCTAAAGTGACCTGAGAGAAGTGTAAGTTTTCATTTCCAATGCTGGTTTATCTATGACGTCACTACATATAATACCAGTGCAAGTTCAAAATCAGAAACGGAAGTAAGACAATACACATTTATGTGTCTGAACGGTTTAGATAAAAATATACTTAACCTTTATATCCTTCATAAACCAAGACGAACAATATTGTGAGAAATAAGAGGTTGTTAAGTATAACACTGGTTGACGATTAATATTAGACATGTAGGAATTATAGGTTTCATTATGAGTGAGGCTTGTAAATCGCTTGTTATCAACTCGAGCTATTAAATTACACAAAAATAATCAACGAGCTTCAGTGAGTTAATTATTATTTGTTATTAAATAGCGAGAGTTACTAACAAGCGATATACAAGCCTCGTGAGTTCTGAAACCTATTTCTCTTAAGATAAATTTCATTTTTAAACTGTTCTGTTGTGTTCTTCCAATTGTGATAATTTGGGAGAATTTAGTCTGTTGTGCTTGTGAATACCTTGAATATTGATGATATTCTTTAGAGGTATTCTTATAACTATTGTAGTGTCTAACAATGTAATTTCCCGTTTATAAAGTAGAAACTATAAACAATGATAATAGTTGTAGATGTAGGAACTATGTTGCATTATAAGCACATGTACACAACAATCATTAGCAATGACAAGTTCATGGTTCCAGGCTGGCGACAAAGCTGGGTATCTTTTCAGAAAGCTCGATTGAATTTTAATTAGTAATTACAGTTTTAAATATCTATAATAAAATTAATTTCTGCCAGTCAGTTTAGTGAAAATGTTACGAATTATTTGTAATTAAATGTAGGTGTAAATTTCTCTGTATCAGTGATAACTAATTCCGATGTCAATTTCCACGCGTCAATGACCTCAATACACATTAAATCATTAAATCAACATAGGAAGGACAATAATATAAAAGTTATTGGGGCTTCACAGGGGATACGGGTTCATATTCCCTGTCTGTGTTTTATATCACAGACAGTGAATGTGAACCCCGTATCCCCTGTGAAACCCGAATAACTTTTATATTCTGCTAGAAGTGCTATATTTTTCTGTTAAAAGCGTTTAAAAACTGTGATTTTGCTACCACGGGGATACGGTCTCATAACCCCTGTCAAGGTAACCAATCAAATTGCAGGATTTACCTGGATATTTCACTTCAGCAGAATATAGTAATATATTTCAGGTGGCCAAAACATATTCAACTGTTTTGGAAAATGAATTAATATGTGTGTACACACGAAGCTCATTTTTTTTCATTTCTTCTTCTTTCCAATAAAATTTTAAAAAATAATGCAATGACATAATGAAATGAGCACGGAATTAAAAAAAAACAAAAAAAATGTCATTGACATGGTTTTGACCCGATGTGTGACCTCTAGATCAACCAATGAAAATACGACTGAAAAGTTATCTAATCATATGAAAGACCAATGAAATGATAGCATAAAAGTTATCACTAAACGATACGAAAATTATCTTATTGTGTAAGAAATAGATATTACTGCCACATCATAAGAGAACAGGCCGATAAGTTGTAAACGAAAGAAATGGAACTCTTCAATAAACGAATTAAAAAAGGTCTACTTAGATTGTTTTCCGTAGTTATAAATTCCAAAGAGTTGTTTCTAATTAGAAAATTTAAAGATTTTTTAAATCGTGTATTTCATAAAGGTATAGAAATAATATAAATGGTTGCCGTTTGGTTGTAAAGATTGTAACTAGTACGTAAAGTGTGGTTTAAGTGGACTGAAGTGGGTGTCTATCAATTTGGATGAATCAAATATACATCTCCGGATTTTCTCCAAAATTGGCATACTGATTTATAAAGAATTGATCAATACGTGTGCAAATTTCCGCCCTTCCACGGAAATTCCAAGAGTAAAACCCCAAAGTTTGTGGAGTCTGCTGCAATACTGGCTCTATTTTTAGAAATGAAATCGAATTTACCTATGTACGTCATGATTACAACTTAGAATCATAATCGTAATGTGATTTTTTGCCTACAGTTTTTTTTAAATTTAATTTCGTGTAATTTTACCATAATGGGGTACATTGACCCCTTTGAGTGCCCTGGCAGTGTTTATAAATAACATTTCCCGCCAAATAATGAACACAATGGAAGATACCACCCTCACTTATATCTTTGTTACGGGATATTATTTTGGATCTTGGAAATACACATCTTTGAAATCAATTATTTCATATTTCCCCTTTAAGATTAATCCGTTGGCTATCTTTTAATATAGAAATTGTGTCCGCCCCGGTAATTTTTTGCCTTTTAATAATATTGTATTGTCGCCAGGTTAATTTTAGATTTGGCATCAACTATAAACAATTGAACGTGCAATAGCAGACAAATTGTTAACTTTTATTTTGTAAATGTTTTTTGTTTTACTAAATGCATCGTTCCTTTGTGATTTATATACTCGAACAAGCTTAATATCCAGCCGTTACCATGCACCATCAACAGACGGCATGTTTCTAAAATATCGCTGATGAAGTAGACGCCCACCTCATTAGAATGTTTGGAAGGGAGATAATTTCACACAATGACTTTTCGGACTGAGAATGATAATTACAAATACGATTGACAAGCCTTATAAACACCTTATCACGAGCAATTTATTATTAGTGATAAGCATATAATAAATCATCTGTCAAAGAAGAACTTTCACCACTCAAAACACGCAGTTCGTTGAAAAAATTTCATGCCTTGCAGACCTGTCAAGTCTCACGCTTTCCAACACGAAATCACGCTCTCACGCTCACCCCTTTCAATGTCACGCTTTTTAACTTTCCGCAAAAAAATATATTTCAAGTAGAAAAACGACCTTTTCGTAATTAGAAAAGCCAGAAATAAAGGGATGTTCTGTACATTCTTTCATAATACTGGTTAATTTTCTACTAATGACCCTGAAGTAAAACATTTTTTCAATGGAAATCACAGAAAGCTAATTATATATTTTCCCCTTTTAATGAAAAATTTGGTTTCAAATTCCTTGCTATTACTATCTGAAATGGTCTCAGAATATACCAATTTGCGTCTCTGAAAAAAAATATTGTGGCTATTCCCCCATACGCGCTCCGTCTCACTCTTGAAACCCAAACCCCCTTGACAGCTCTGGCCTTGACACTTAAAAATTGACTTGTGCAAAGTATTATTCGAAGCTGCATGTCAGTTTACAAGGACGAAAAAAAAATCTTTGTGATTTAAGTGTTACACGTTTTTCTGTGCTATTGAACATGTAAATACTGAATATGTGGAGTAAGATTGGCCTTCAATATTTTCAAACTGACATTTTCAAAGCAAAAACAATCAAACAAATAATGACAGTCTTATCAGGTTTAAAAGACTTTGAATAGGGAAAAATCGTTAAACTAAGGATCAGATATGAAAGCATGAATTTTCTTAACTCATACAGAACCGAATTGACATAATGACACTTATGATGTGTCCTCAATTGACATTTGACTTTTTAATAAATTCAGAAAGCCTATTTTACCAAATTGAGAACGAAGTAGGAAAACTATACCTGAAATACTTTAAAGAAAAATTAGAAGCGAAGTTATGTAGCCTTTTATTTAGATTATAATAGTTCTCATTTTATTGACTTCCAATTTTTTTCTAAACTGAACAGACATAAGTTAATAGAACAAGAATGATAAAAAAAAGGGTTGAGTAAAAACAATAAGTCTCCCCAAACTTCGTTAGGGAGACCTAATAACCACAACAGAAAAGAGTTATACTGTTGTTTCAGTACACATTCAATTACTGCAATGTTATCTCAACAAACGCAGTGATTGTTAAAACAGTTCAGGTATGTATCCAAGAAAATACATGCTGTTGTTTACTTGAAGCCGGTAAAAGAATCAATACATCATATTGGTTATTTTTTTCTCATATCAGCTTCTTTACGTTTATGGACTTCCAAATGATTTGACTTTATCTGCCCCTAAGAGACATAAATTGTTGAAATGCAGAAACTATATACACTTTTCATAAATATGGAATATTTTTTAGTTTGGAAACATTATGCACCAAAGTGTGTGGTTGAAAGTATAATAATTCGGGTCTTTACAATTCTATTCGCCAATATTATAATCCCGATTTTCCAGGATTTATTTTTTTTATCTTATTTCATTTAGCATAATCTTTGATTTTTGTTATATATTTTATGAAAGGATATGGAATAAATGAACACGAGACAACAACACATATGTTAACGCCAACTGGAATAATTTTAATGAGCAGTACTAGAACCCAAGCATAGGAAATCCATAATTAAAAAAAATATTTGAAATGCCTAAGACCAAACGAAATCCGAATAATCAGTAATATTAAATATAGCGAAGGACAAAACTTCGATGGAGCGAGTTAGTTTGCCCATCAAGAATTCAATACATTCAGCAATTGTTATTTAAACTAACGAGGGTGTCTTGTGTTCAAATCAAGGAGTGTCTTTGGATTGCGTCCTGTATTTGAAAACGTGTTAATTCTATAGAAAAAAGAAGGGGAACGGGGAATGTGTCAAAGAGACAACGACCCAAAGAGGAGTAATAACAACTCAAAGCCACCATAAGATCTTCCATCAACGGTGAGGAAACCCCACACCCAACGGCAGGTCGGATTCGACCCCTAAATATAGAGTAAACAAGTTCACTAATTAAACATTATCCTAGACTCCTATAGACATGAAGTAAACTAACTAGAAAACTGATAATTAAAGACACATAAAGGATTAATAAATTTCCTGACTTAGAGCCTTGACATAGAAAAATATTGTTGACAAATACGGGACTTTTGAGTCGTGTTCCTACGGGAAAAAAGCTCCAATTTATACGAAAAAAAAACAATACATAAATACATCGAGAGGGAATCGCTAATTAATCAACATTATTGGGCTAAGGGTGATTTATATTTAATCGATCTATAGCGCTTCAAGTTAATTGTTTTCCCTGTATTAAAATTTAGTCAAAGAATTGTCACATAGGAAAAACCATAAATGTACTTCAATTTCAGAAATAGTTTGTTTTTATGTGGAATATATTTATTTCAACGGGTTTAGAAAACAAGTATATTCCTCCGTACTGGTATCTGAGGCGATCGTTTCCGCCTTCAATCACACGAGTGTTCCTATCTCGAAAGTCCCGTATTGAATACAATGGAAATATTGTAGTTCAAAAGAATCTCCTTGTCTAAATGATAATATTCATAACAACGACTTTGACGAGACTTTTAGAATAATGGACATAATTCCATCGGACTGACCGTTGCACTGAAGATGTAAACGGGTCGAACAAACCTCATAGGAACTTCTCTTGTCGAAAATATCTCTATAAATTTAATTCCAATAAAACGTAGTTTTCGCTTTAAACAAAGAGCAGGAAGTACCAACATGGTCGTCTTGGAACTGACTATTTGATAGCAACTCGAAATAAAGTCGGGTTTTCATTGCAGCACCTGTACATTGTTTGCACTTTTCTTCCCGTTCCTTTCCACTTTTATGACGTTATCATATAAAAATGTTGGCTTTGCTAAAGTTATCAGTGACCTAGTTTCTGTCGTTTTTCTAACGGTTTGTTTGTATTTTTGTTCATTGGTTACTGTAATTTGAATGCAAAATTGAAAAGAAAAATATAATTGATGCTTCATGTTATCAGATTTATTTCTTGTGTAACATGATAGCCAAACCCTTTGATAGCTCCAGATCAACATATTGATAAGTTCGGGTCAGCTGGATACGGCTTTTGCGGAGGTACTCTGTAGGCAGAGATAGGGAAAGGGAAAGATGATATTAAGTAAAATTAGGAGTATATTTGGTACAAAGCATCATTTAAAGTCAAATGTGCGAATTCCACACCCTTCCCAACAAACCCTTGACCGATTAGCCTGATATTTTCTGGGGGTACTTCTCTTCGAAAAAAGCAAATGGAGGAGCCAATTAAATGAATCAAAACTGGTCGGAGACGTATTTCCATTGATTCAATTGGTTGAAAATAGATTACAAGGTGGCGGGGTATGATAAATCAAAGAGTAACTATGAAAAAGAAAGAAATGGGGTAAATGTCAAGTAGACAACATCCAATATACAGGTTACAACAACCAAAAACAAAGCATTTAGGGGTCACGATACGGTCTTCAACACAGTGAGGAACCTCACAACATATAGCAAGCCCTAAATGCCCATAAAAAAGGGGAAAAAAGTGAATCAATCAATGGTAACAAACCACATCTAATTTAATGAACAGATATATCATGAAAAGGAGTGGTACTTGCCAAGAATATAAATCGCGGGGCGATAACATTTCCCAACAATGAAAGTCTAGGAAACTTAAGATGAAAGACTTGTAATTTTGGCAACTAACCCGACGTACATGATATATTAGTATAATTTCAACGAATGTTTCTATCATCAAAATGCACAAGATGTTTCCGGGACAGATACCACAACAAGATTCTCAAAGAAGGGGTATTTTCCAAAAATTACGAATGACTAATTAGAATGCCGCCTACATACAAAAAAAAGTGTAAACATGGTAAAAGGCAACCAATTCGCCTTTTCAGTAGTCAGTACTTCGGTGCTGATCCGAATACCGATTGTATTGAAACTTGCAATGTCTAGAATTTTACAAAATTTTGTTTAAAACTAAGGAGTATCTCCCTTATGCATATCTCTGTCCTTAACTGAATTTTGGCTTTCCTTTTAGATCCTTTTGGTTATTTGTTCTGTATCAGCTTAAAAGTGTTATTCTGTTTAATGGACTTCCAAATGTGCTGGTTTGATCTGCACTGATGAGGCATAAGTTGCTGAAATGCCCATATGCAGCAAATACACTGTAAATTTACAGTAACTTCGGTATTTTGTTATTCTGTAACTGAAAACATTGTGGGTGGAGCGGCAAATTTGGTTGTTGGTTTCAAACTGAATAGCCTTTATAAATGACAAAAAAGCGAAGTAACTGTTAAGTCAGTTCCTGCATATGGTCATGTCAACAACTTATGTCACTTCGGTGTAGATCAAAGCAAAATATTTCGATGACCATAAAAAAATATAAAAAAAAATCTGACAGAGTACAAAAAACCAAGAGAATCTAAATTGAAAGCAAAAAAAGAAAAAAATCAAAAAGAAAAAGAAAAAAAATAAAGAAAGAACAAAATAATAATAAAAATAATAAGAATAATACCGACAAG
>MJUU01018874.1:62197-76795 GCA_002080025.1 Modiolus philippinarum
AAAAAAAAAAAACAAAACAAAACAAGACAAAAAGAAAGAAAAAAAAATAAATAAATAACAATCTTAAAACAACGAAACAAACAAAACAGTACATATAAAGACAGGGTATGCAAGAGGGAGATACTCTTTCGTTTTAAAAATCAAATATTAGATATTATAACTTGCGATGTAAATTATATTTTCAGATCAGTACCGATGTACTGATTACTAAGTTAGTGAATAACCTCGGGGACTAACAGTCCAAAGCAGCGTTATCAAGTACCATAATGAATGTCGTTTGTTATAAATAAAAGTCAAAATGCTTTACTTCAAAAATGATTGTCAGGATCAGGTAACCAAAATGCAATATGGGCGGTGTTACCAAACGTTTTGTTTTAATCTTGGGACATATTTTGCCTTCCTTTTTACTATACAAAATGTGCCCCCTTTTGTCTATCGAATAATGGAGCAGCTATCTCTAAGGCGGATTTTATAAACAAGGGATAGTTACTTTAGAATCCAAAAACAGACCCTTACATTTCTTAAATTTCGAGAAACTGTATATGAGCGGGAAATACCTGTGTTTGCTCACTATATGACCAAGGGTTTTAAGGTCTTCTGTTATAAAATGGCACTTTCCTCTCAGCTTTACATTTTGTTAATGTACTAGTACTTCTTGCAAATGACTAATATTTTCTTGTATTGTCTTTAAGAATATATAAAATTTTTCTAACTAAACTAAGCATGACTTCCACAATAGTCCTGTAAACAAGCAGTCTATCTCTTAATGTTTTGTACAAGCAGAATTTGCTAGACCATGTGTTAGACGCTTAAATTTGTGCTCGGACAGTATTTAGGCCTAGATTTTTCTTTGATTTCGTTAGATAAATTTAATATTTGAAATAAATAGAAGTTTTGCATCCATGAGGTCAGCGACTCGCTCTGAAGTCGGCTGGGTCTTGCTTGAAACGTCTTCACAGAATTTATTGAACAAAATTAATATTAGACAAAATAGTTAACTCTGTAATTCTTCTGTGAAGCCAACATACATAGTTAACTACTCCACAAGCTACCCGAGTCTTTAATAATGCCTCCTGCAAAACTTCACCATGTGGGATATGTATTCTCTCAATATATATTTAAGTTATGGTGTTCTTGGTCTTGAGACAATTCCTCGAATAGATGCACTATCATAATTGCATTAGATTTTTTTTCAATGCATCTTAAGATTTTAAAATACAAAGTTAACTCGATGTTCCCTATGGATGCGGAATCTTCACAAACATAAAAGTAGCTGGTAAAAGTGTCTTATAATCGAAGCTGCCCGGTATTCGAAAAAAAAACTAATAGAAGACAATTACAACAAATAAACAACCTTGGTTTAGCGTTGGTCAGGTATGGACAAAGCTTATTGATGAAGCCCCTATGGTAACTTCAAGATGATGAACAACAATAAAAGAGTTACTTTGGTTTACCATATATTTGTAGGTACCTTGTCTCCGTTCATGGTTTGTTGAAGAAAACCAGTTAGGTCATTTTTTACTTCGTTTTGTCTGTGATTTTATCCGTGTTGATATTGATATATAAACTGTGGTAACCTTTGATATATTAAAGAAAATGAAGTCGAGTTTTGACATTTGAGTCTGTATTTTCCACTATGAATCATATAATTCAAATTGCTCCCAACCTGTTTTGCTTCAATGACATATTTAAGCTGCGATCGATGTTGTTCAACATTTTAATTCTATTCTTGTAACCCTATTACTTTCAGCTTTCAGCCATGAGCATCACCCAAGTTGGCACTCAATGGCGGGTTGGGAGCAAGGGAGTGACCTTGATATAATTTTTGTCAAGAATACCTCTTAAGTGCACGGTAGGGGCCTTCTTGGTCTCGCTTGATGGGTGATTATTGTTCACCTCTTGTTGAAGACTTTCAGATGACATCAAGATGAGGACAGGAATATAAGCCCTGTCCTTCATAAACTGCAGTTTTCTATGTATCGCGTGCGTTCCTGTCACAGGTACATTCACTCCACATCCTCTCATTTTTTTTATTATATAATAGTTAATGAAAAAGTGATCATAATCGTGAAATTAAGATTGTTCGAGGGAGAGAGGCATTGACTGAGATGGTGATAATGACCAATCCCAAGCATTATCTCAATTCACGTCCATACCACACTGTCCCAAAGGTAGCCTACATTTCATGATAATAACTTATTTTTCAGTAACTATTGCTTTTATTTCACTGAGGAAACCATAAAATCACATTCTTCCATCGATTTATAAAAATTAGAATTTTTAACATGGTTTTTGTTGTCAGGTGAATGTTATAAGCTGTATTTCAAGTTTTAAAATATATCCATTTATGCCAGACGTCTTCACGACTACGCTCTAATTTTTTGTATCACTGCAGAGTTTGAGATGCTAGCATTATCAGTCATCGTAGATCAATGAAATACATTATACACTTGAAGTACATGGAGTAAATACACATCAGGTAAAGTCACTACAAAAACATGGTGAAACAAATTAATGTATCAACGCTTTTATTGTTGTTCTTCATCTTGAAGTCACATTGAGTCCTTGAACAATCAGCTTTGCTTATACCTCATAGTAAGTTGTGGGCGGCCCTTGGTACCGTTTTAAGCGGAATTCATTGTTAGATGTTAAAAAAATGCTACATTAATGTATATCTATTTTTTTTTTGCCATAGATGCTGGATCACAATGTATACAAAACTACTGCTTAATCCAGGTAGATGGTGACCTGTTGTTGTGATTTTCGGTCATTGTAAGTGTTTTCTGTTAGCCCTTGTCTTCGAAACAGGAAAAAAGAATAATAAAAATGAAATATCCCGCTTAAGATTTAGCTCCTGATGAAAAAATCAATAAAACAAAACAAATATAGAAAGTTATTATCCTTTTCACTATGCCGATTCCTTCATAGCTGTAGAGCGTCCTATAAACGACGCGGTTAAAAAGAAAAAGAAAATTGTTACAGCTGGTTCATTGTAAATTCTAAAACATCAGACTTCTTATAAACCGAACATTTTAACAAACAATTTCCTTCATTACATGGAAATTTATGCAGAGGGCTTATTTTCGCTAATTTCGCGATGGTTACATATTCGCGAAAATTTCATCCTGCGTAAATTTCTTTTTGTTACAAACGCAATGAAACGTTAATGAGAACCGCGAAAATAAAACCTTGCAAAAGGTTCACGACTCAAAATCACGAAATTTTAACATCGCAAAAATATCCCTTTCTACAGCATTCTATTTAAATATCACCAAAAAAAGAGCATTATTTACAGCATACTATTTAAATATCACCAAAAAGAGCATTATTTATACATGACAGTAAGAACCAACTAAGTATATTAAGTACGGTGATCTTTATTTTTAACGACGTCTACATCTTTAACGTGGTTTTTTTTTCGTTGTTTTTGTAGAAACCGGAGTCGTGTTGTCACATTCCCGATATCTAACGAGCCAGGCTCATCGCACTGTGCTGCACTTGTGTTGTTGAAGGTGACTAAAATTGTGCAAAGCAGCCAATATCAAGTTTAGAACAAATAATGTAAAAAAGTGCGATAAGAAAACTGTTTTTCAATAGCAATTCATAAAATCTGATTTATATATTTAATAATACTATATTATGATTTTTGCTCTAAACTTGATAAACTTGACAATCTTCCATTCATGGCCAGAAAACAAAACATGGCTGAAGCGTTGCCCGACACCTAGCAAACCTAGAGGCAGTCTTTAACTTACTATGAGGAATGAACGAAACTCATTTTCAAATGTCTCATGGTGACTTCAACATGAAGAACAACATTAAAAGCGTTGTTCCATTGCTTGGATTACCGTGTATTTATGAAAACTTTGTTTAATTTGCATTTACTCGATATCCCTTTGTTGTTTATTTAAGACTGTTGTTTGTCTCCCCTGCAGGGTTGAATCCATAAAAAAAAATCCCTGTGAGTGAGATTTATGCTACCTATACAATACAGTTATACTGTACTTGTCCTTGAGATAATTTCTCAAATAATTGCAACTCCATACTTTCAAATTTTGGCATTTTATTTTTGTTATTTCAAATGTGATTCTGACCACCACTTTAAATTGTCAACATCTCACTAATTCATAATGACAAGATGTCTTACAATCGACTTGATGAGTGCCTGTGCATTATGTTTGTCTATATGTTATGTCCATCGTCAGGGACACGTTTGCTTTTGTCGGACAAAAGATGACAATGATTGTAAGAAAATTTCAATTCATTTTTGTAACAAGCCCGCATCCTTGACCACAAAGAAACAAAAAAAAATACATCAATTTATCTACCAATGAATGCCGCTCAAATCGGTGTAAGGGACCGCCTTGAACGTATTATGAGGTTTGCACAAAGCTGATTGTTGAAGGCCGCATGGTTACTTCAAGATGAAGAACAACAATAAAAGCGTTGTTCATTGCCTGGTATACCATATATTTGTGGAGACTTTGTCTCATATCCATTTACTGAATATCCTTACATTGTTTTTTCCCCTATATTTCATCATATAAGTGATCAGGGGACAATTTTACTAACATTCAAATCATGAATATTATGTTCAATATGGTAATTATATCTTTGTTACAGAGGAAATTAAAAGAGAACTAGAGGTTGTCGGAAACGACAGCTATCCACCCACTCCCTGTTTGACACAATTACAGTATATCTTGGGCATGATTTTTCTCACTACATTTGAAATCAAACTATGGATTATCGTTATTTTTAATTAAAGAACTCTAGGATACGACGGCAGCAGCATGCCGAAGGCACAAGGGAAGCGGTGACCACAAAAATCAAAGTCCAAAGACACGACAAAGACCATAGCAGAAAAAAACGACAAAACAAAGACATGAGACAGCTACAATGCACGGAAATAAAAAGATACATAAAGAACTATGGCACTAATAGTGTGAACTGCCATGAAAACCGAGATACTTTCAGGAAATTTACCAAAATTGAAATCAGATATTTTTTTTTAAATCCACTTGATCAAAATGTCAAACTTTTTACAGATACAATATGAAAATGTCATCAAGTAATCGGCTATTAAACAGTTTTTTCAATCAATAAATATCACTATTTCGTGTGTACTTTTATTTCGAGTTTATGAATTCTTGGAACTTATGTCGAAATTTTAGCGAACAAAGAAATAAACGAACCTTTGAACCCCACGAGCAAAAATAAAATTAACAGTAAGTAAATGCAAAGCCCGAAGAAAAAAATTAAACGAGGGAAAACAGGTATGCGATAAAGGACGAAAAACTTCATGTAAAATTATAAGTTCAGTGTATCTTTCTCTAGGACGAATTGATTTGACACATGAGATATTAAAGATTGAAAAAAAGATATAAGATATTTATTAAAACACTTTTTTGACTCTCTTTCACATCAACAGAAACGAAAAACAAATTTCCCGTGAATATATTGCCATAGTCATACCTCTTTGTTCTGTAGAGCAGTGGTTTATTGCAAAATTAAGATGCTTGTCATATTTCTAACCTGATGCGTATTTTTCGAATCTACAGAAGGATATCAATTTGCAAGGGCAGACAAAAATGAAAGATTGATTAAGCACATCAACTATGCCAACTCGGAACATGGTGTCCAAAAAGCATCATTTGGAATATATGACAAAACAATTTTTTTATTATTTCACACACACACACACTCACACATACAAAGGGAGACTGTAGGTAGTCTTTTTGTCTTGCCGATTTACGAATCATACTAGATTGTCAAGTTACGATAAAAACTGTTCTTTCTACATAATGTTTGGTGCATTTATTTTGTGCCAGTTATATGATTATAGTTCTAAGTTTTAGTAATATAATATTTTCTGAATTTTAACCTTTTTGAAATGCATTTCTTTTCAGCCAATTGTAAGTTGTTTTAGAGTTAGACCATCAAATAAAGAAGAAGTAAACTACAGAAGAAAGGCTGGATAATCAACACTACTTATTTCTATAAAAAAATCTAAAAGGATCATAGGTAACAAAATTCTAAAGATTAAGAACTTTAACGAACGACACGTTTGATAAAAGTCAAATTTGTACACAGATCCAAGCACGTGTATCAGGTTGGTTATTAAAGAGCCAAAACTGATGTTCTTATCAGTTACGGAAAGGAAAACGACTTACAAATAAGTTGTGAGGAACAAAACATGAGCACACTTTAAAATTTAATGAATACAAAAAGGGTTCTCTTGTCTGTTTTTTATCATGTGTTTGTTTTGGATAATCACGGGTATGCTGAATCATTCATTATTTTCACATTCATTGTAGCGTTTTCGTCCCAGCCGGTCCTCTACGATGGGACGTACAAATTGTATGCTTATATATGTCCGTCAGTCTGTCCGTCCGTATGTCACACTTCCATTTGGACGCAACTCTCAATAAACAGCTACTCAGATTTCATTTTAGATTTACAGAATTGTTAGTCAATATGTCTTCTTAATCATATCACATGGCCATTTGAATCAGTTACAGGACTTTGAATATTTCAGCATTTGTATACAATGGCAGATCTTGTTGACCTAATTCCTTAGAAACAGCTACTCTTATTATATTCAAAATTTTTGGATCTGTAGTCTCCATATTTGCTAGAATATATCGCATCGCCATTATTATATGTCAAATATTGTTAGAGTTATGGGAGTTTAAATAATCAACATGATTCCTATTCAATGGCATATCTTGTAAACGCATCTCCACAGAAATCTCTCCTCACTTTTCTCTCAACTTTGAAAGGAATTTCAATCACCATACGTACTAGAACACAGTGAATTATGTGAGCAGTTTTATTATATGACATTTAGCATTGTTGATATTAAAAGCAGGATATAAAGCTTCAAGTCTCATTTTTGGTAGGAGTTAATAACAAAAATAGCTGCAAGTTTTATTGTTCAAACAGAAAACTTGTACTTTCATCAAATAGGTGTACTGATGTACATCAAATTACAATTAAAGTAAATTTACACTAAACAACTACAATCGCCGAAAACTACAATCGCATTCCTCGATCCTCAAGGGAACTTGACTACAAAAAGCTTGTAACAGACCACAGACAAACATAAAAAGTGATAGGAAATCGGAGCTTGAATCGTTTATGGGTACCCAACCTCCTCTTTCTCTGTCTTTTTTCCTATAGTATTATAAACATGCAAATAGAACCAATACAGGTAGATTACTAACTCTATGACCACAATCTAAAATCAGAAAAGTATATGGTAACGTAATTTAGAATGCTTGGTAAGAGAGTGCTATCTCTGGGAGGGGTGTCTTCATATTCAAATTAGATAGAAAAAAAGTGATAATAAAAAAATAAAGATAATAAAACCAAGAGAGATTATCAACTTAATGTCTAGAAGTATTCAATATTTTGTAAATTTTGTGCTCTTCACAGTCTCTTGGAGTAAAAAATTAAACACATTAAAACTATTCTAATTTTTGAAAATATACTGTAAATCTCAAAGAGTTGATATGTTTACAGATTTTATTTCGCAGCAATCAGGTAAATACTTTCATTCATATCAGTTCTTTTCAGACATATTTTGATATGTATAATCCCAAATGTTAAGGGGAACATACCAATTTTTCAATTGTGGTTTGAAATGGGTTGTTAAGGATAGTGGAGCTTTCGGTTGCCATTGAAACCAAACAAGAAATCTCAAGTTATAGAAAACATATGCTATTCCGCTATATATATAATATATATATTGAACGATTCTAGCAATGTGCATAAACTACTTTACTGTTTAAGGGGAACCTCTAAAGTGTCCAATAATTTTTGAAAAAAAAATATTAAAAAGAATACTTCATAAATTTATTATTTAAATCTAATATATGTATTAAGTTGATGTACATCAAACTAAATGCAATTAAACTCATCGAATCTTAGCAATTTATCAACAAAATATTGCTTGTGATTGTAAGTGTTTACTGTTATTTTGCCATTATAATTTACGTATGTGCATAAAAAGATAGATATATTTTCAACTTTCTCCTTGGTCTTGTTTGCAGGTTTAAACAAGTAACTTACTTAACATTTTGATCTTTGAATTTATGGTCTTCCAAACGTTTAGATTTTATCTGCACTGAAGAGACATAAGTTGTCGAAATGCACATATGCAGAATTAAAATTCACAGTACAATCGGTATTTATTTAATTGGAATAAAAAAAAATAAAATGCCAAGATTTGAAAGTAGGGAGTTGCATCTATTTGAAAAATTCTCTCAAGAACAAGTACATTATAACTGTATTGTATAGAGAGCATACATCTCACGCACAGGGAATCTTGTGCTGTAGAGCTGACTCTGGACACTACTGCGATTGAAGGGGAGGTTTTGCATGCCATAAAACCGGTTTTACCCGACATTTCTTTTTAAATTCTTGTACCAAGTCAAAATTATCGCGGTCGACAATTTTTCCAGTGGTTTTCACCTGATTTGTCATTTTTTCTCACGGACTTCGGCTCTTGACAACTCTGTTTGGTAATTTTGTTATTTCCCCATTTATAATGATATTGTGGCTTTCGGTGTTAATAAAATGACAGATCATTCTTCAGCAAAACTATCACTACCACCAGATATTGGAGGTAATAATGTTAACAAAAATGATTAAAATTGTCATCATGAAGCTAGTACAATATATTGATTGATTGATTGAATATTGTTTAACGTCTACTCAGCAATATTTCAGCTATATCAAGTTTGTTAATAATCACTTTGGGGTATGGAAAGGGCCATGGGACGGTACAATATATTAGTAAAATTGTTTAATGAAATAAGCAAAGAATCAGAGGAAAATAAAAAAAAAAGATCGGGGATATTTTTTTTGCCCCCGTCCGTGCGTGTGTATGTCCGCCCATCTGTCCGAAGCTATGTGACGCGAACAGCTTCTACATTTTTTTAATAAGAGTTTTAATTTTTGATAGAATTGTTGCACGTATGCTGCAGATGCGCAATAAGTTTTTGGATTTTTGATATTGGTGTTAATGAAAACAAGAGGACCAAGATGTCGATTTTGATACATATTGCATGTGAGGCAAACTCCTCCTACAGTTTTGAATTTGGGGTTTATTTTTTTATTGTAGAATTGTTGCATATAGTTTGTAAATGTGCATTTAGCTTTCGGATCTTTTTTTTATCTTTATCTTGGTGCAAACAAGAGGCACCAATATGTCAATTTTGACAAAGACCCCAAGATGTCGATTTTGACACATGTGGCATGTGACGCAAACTCCTCCTACATTTTTGGATTTACGGATTAAATCTTTACACAGAATTGTTGAATATAGGCTGTAGATTTGCAATAAACCTTCGGAATTTCGATTCAGGTCCCAACTTTGGAAAATTTCCTGAAAATCTCAAAGACATATGTTTTTGAAATTTTGGCAAATAATCTCATATTCTGTCAAGTGTTTCACATAATTAGAAAAAATAGGATTTAGAAAGGTGGTTTCGTTTTGGTAAATTTCCAGAAAGTCTCCAGGACTTTTTTGAATTCTACCTAACAACCATGCTAAAATTGTTTTTGTAGATTATAACAACCATTTTTATCGATTAGATTTCAAAAATATTTGATTCCAATTTTGGTAAATTTCCTGAAAGTCTCAAAGACCTTTTTTTTCTTTTTTTTAATTCTACCCTGCAACCAAACTAAAATTAATTTTTGTAGATTAGAACAAACATTTTCATCAATTGGATTTAAAAAATATTTGATTCCAATTTAAGTAAATTTCCTGAAAGTCTAAAAGACCACTTATTTTTTTGTGAAACTACCTACCAACCATTCTGAATTGCTTTTGTAGATTAGAAGACACATTTACATCAATTGGATTTCAAAAATATTTCATTGCAATTTTGGTAAATTTCCTGAAAGTCTCTCAAACAGCACTTATTTTTTGAAATTCTACCTAGCAACCATATTTAAATTGTTTGTCTAGTTTAGGACAAACATAACCATCAATTGGATTTCAAAAATATTTGATTCCAATCTTGGTAAATTTTCCAAAAGTGAAAGTCTCAAAGACAAGTTATATTTTGGAATTCTACCTAGCAAACATGTTTTAATTGTTTGATTATTTTAGGACAAGCATTTTGATCAATTGGATTTAAAAAAAATATCTGATTTCAATTTTGGTGAAATTCCTGAAAGTCTCAAAGACTGCTGCTTATGTTTTGGAATTCTGCCTAGCAATCCTATATCATTTTTTTTCCTGATGACACTCTCGGTTTTCATGGCAGTTCACACTATGAGTGTCTTAGTTCTTAATGTTATCTTTTTATTTCCGTGCATTGTAGTTGTCTCACGTCTTTGTTTTGTCTTAGTTTTTTCGGTTACCGTTTTTGCCGTGTCATTTGACTTCCATTTTTGTGGTCACCGCTTCCCTTGTTCCTTCGGTATGCTACTGCCGTTGTATCCTAGAGTTCTTTTATTAAAACTAACGATAATAAAAAAGTTTGATTTCAAATGTAGTGAGAAAAATCATGCCCAGGATGTATAACAGAACTGTTATTGTGTCAAACAGGGAGTGGGTGGATAGCTGTCGTTTCCGACAACCTCTAGTTCTCTTTTAATTTCCTCTGTAACAAAAATATAATTACCATATGGAACATACTATTCATGATTTGAATGTTAGTAAAATTGTCCCCTGATCACTTATATGATGAAATATAGAAAAAAAACAATGAAAGGATATTCAGTAAATGGATATGAGACAAAGTCTCCACAAATATGTGGTATACCAGGCAATGGAACAACGCTTTTATTGTTGTTCTTCATCTTGAAGTATCCATGCGGCCTTCAACAATGAGTTTTGCACAAACCTCATAGTGCGTTCATGGCGGTCCCTTACACCGATTTGAGCGGCATGTATTGGTAGATGTCGAGCAACGCTAAATCCATGTTTTTTTTTCTGGCCAAGGATGCAGGATTGCCTACAAATATAAATTAAAGTTTTCTTACAATCATTGTCATCTTTTGACCGACAAAGAAGACGTGTCCCTGGCGATGGACATAACATATAGACACACATAGGGCACATGCACTCATCAAGTCGATTGTGAGACAACTTGTCATTATGAATTAATGAGATGTTGAAAATATAAAGTGGTGGTCAGAATCACATTTGAAATAACAAAAATAAAATGAAAAATTTGAAAGTATGGAGTTGCAACTATTTGAAAATTTCTCTCAAGAACAGGTACAGTATAACTGTATTGTATAGGGAGCATACATCTCACTCACAGGGAATCTCTTTGATGGATTCCACCCTGCAAGGGAGACAAACAATGGTCTTTAATAAAGAACAATGGGATATCGAGTGAATGGAAATGAGACAAAGTTTTCATAAATACATGGTAATCTAAGCAATGGACACAACGTTTTTATTGTTGTTCTTCATGTTGAAGTCACAATGAGACATTTGAAAATGAGTTTCGTTCATTCCTCATAGTAAGTTAAAGACTGCCTCTAGGTTTGCTAGATGTCGAGCAACGCGTCATCCATGTTTTAGCTCACCTGACCTTTTGCCATCACTCGGCGTTCGTCGTCCGTCCGTCCGTTAACTTTTATTCATAGATTATCTTCGCTGAAACTGCTGGGCCAATACTAACTTAAATTAACTGAAACGTCACCAGGTTATGCTCTTTCAAGTTTGTGATTTTTATGTCCGTAGACCAAACATCATGGCCGCTGTTACTAAAAATAGAACGTAGGGGTAAATTGCCGTTTTTTGCAAATTACTCAAAAACCGTTACAGATATCAAAAATCTGACATACGGGTAAAAATGATCAGCATGATGAGATCTACCTGCCCTGCAATTTTGAAGAATATCCGATAACCTATCTTGGAGTTATTGCCCCTTTTCCGTAAAATTTTCGTTTTTTGTGTTACTTTTAGTCTTATATATTGAAAATGGTAGAAGATAGAAGTGAAGTTTAAATATAACAAAAATGATCAGCATAGTAAGATCCACATTTCCTGCAATTTTGAAGAAAATCTGATGATCCAGATTCAGATCCAGGAGATTAGCATCTCATCCAAGATGGCCGCCACTAGGGACATAGTTTAACATAGGATCCTATCATAAATGCATTCAAAGATCTTCTCCTCTGAAACCACTGGGCCAATGTGGACCAAATTTTGTCACAATAGTCCTCAGATGGCCCCCTTTAAAGTTTGTGATTTTTGTGGTTGTACCTCATCTAAGATGGCAGCCAGCGGGGAACATAGTTTAATATAGGAACCCTATGGGAAATGCATTCAAATATCTTCTCCTCTGAACCTACTGAGCCAGTTTAATATAGGAACCCTATGGGAAATGCATTCAAATATCTTCTCCTCTGAACCTACTGAGCCAATTGGAACCAAGTTTGGTTACAATATTATTTTGGTGGTCCCTTTCAAAGTTTGTAATTTTTATGTTTGTAACTCATCGAAGATTGAAAATGTCACATCTGGTGAACTGATTAATAGTATGAATGGGGGTCTCTTCGTGACAATGAATAAAACTAGTCACCAGGTGAGCGATACAGGCTCATGTGAGCCTTTACTTTTTCTGGCAATGAATGGAAGATTGTCAAGTTTATCAAGTTTAGAACAAAAATCATAATATAGTATTATTAAATATATAAATATGATTTTATGAATTGCTATTGAAAAACAATTTCAATTTCTTATCGCACCTTTTTACATTATTTGTTCTAAACTTGATATTGGATGCTTTGCATCAATTACTCCATTGTCTGCTTGTCCCCTTCAACAACACAAGTGCGGCACAGTGCGATGAATCTGCCTCGTTAGATATCGCGGAATGTGACAACACGACTCAGGTTTCTAAAAACAACGAAAAAACTACGTAAAAGATGTAGACCGCCTCAGAAATAAAAAATCACTATACTTACTATGCTTAGTTGGTTCTTTCTGACATGTATAAATAATGCTCTTTTTTTGGTGATATTTAAATAGTATGCTGTAAATAATGCTCTTTTTTTGGTGATATTTAAATAGTATGCTGTAGAATGGGATATTTTTGCGTGGTTTAAATTTCGCGATTTTGATTCGTGAACCTTTTTTCGAGGTTTTATTTTCGCGGTTCTCATTTACGTTTCGTTGCGTTTGTAACAAAAAACAAATTTACGCCAGATGAAATTTTCGCGAATATGTGACAATCGCGAAATTAGCGAAAATAAACCCTCTGCAAAAATTTCCACGTTTTCATTGTAACAATAAAAGAAATTGTTTGTTAAAATGTTTGGTTAACAAGAATTCTGATGTTCCAGAATTTACAATGTACCAGCTATAACAATTATTTTTTTTTTCTTTTTAATCGCATCGTTAATACGACGCTCCACAGCTATGAAGGAATCGGCATCGTGAAAAGGATATATCTTTCTTTAATTGCTTTGTTTTATTGATTTTTTTCATCAGGAGCTGGATTTTAAGCGGGATATTTCATTTTTATTCAAGGTAGTTTTATTATTCTGTTTTCCTGTTTCGAAGTACAAAAATACCAAAGTTGCAAAAATGAACAGTAAATTTAGTTATGCTGTACACGTGTTTCAAGGAGTAACCTCTCAGCAGCATTAAAATGAAATAATATGGAAAGCAATAATAAAAAAAATTGTAAACAAAGAAGTACTCATTACCAAAAATATCGAAATAGGAAGCCAAATCCACTACTAAGGACATCCACCGAGTGCCATACACGGAATGAAGTCGTAGTATTTCTAAAGGGTTAGAATTTTGATAAAACGGTAAATTTCTATAAATCGCTAGGTAAAATTTCGTGCCAGACAAGTCTGACTATTGGACTGGTGAATACCCTCGGGGACCTCTGGTCCACCAGCAGTGGCATCGGTCCAATGGTTTCAAAATACCAAAATACCAAAGTTGCAAAAATAAACAGTAAATTTAGTTATGCTGTACACGTGTTTCAAGGAGTAACCTCTCATCAGCAGCATTAAAATCAAATAATATGGAAAGCCATAATAAAAAAATTGTAAACAAAGAAGTTCTCATTACCAAAAATATCGAAATAGGAAGCCAAATCCAGTACTAAGGACATCCACCGAGTACCATGCACGGAATGAAGCTGTAGTATTTCTAAAGGGTTAGACTTTTGATAAAACGGTAATTTTCTATAAATCGCTAGGTAAAATTTCGTGCCAGACAAGTCTAACTATTGGACTGGTGAATTCCCTCGGGGACCTCTGGTCCACCAGCAGTGGCATCGGCCCAATTGTTTCAAAATACAAAACTACCAAAGTTGCAAAAATGAACAGTAAATTAAGTTATGCTGTACACGTGTTTCAAGGAGTAACCTCTCATCAACAGCATTAAAATCAAATAATATGGAAAGCCATAACCAAAAAATTGTAAACAAAGAAGTACTCATTACCAAGACAAGGGCTAACAGTAAACACTTACAATTGCCGAAAATCACAACAACAGGTCACCATCTACCTCGATTAAGCAGTAGTTTTGTATACATTGTGACCCAGCATCTATGGCCAAAAAACCACAGATATATCCTCGGATGCCCAAACTGCGCCCCCCCC